>JAVJGI010000037.1:21412317-21454234 GCA_035590275.1 Ibycter americanus
AAAAAAAGGGGGGGGGGGAGGGAAGAGCAAGCATGTTAATAATCTTAAATGGAAAACAATGAGTGTCTTTATGCATTGAGAAGTGCTGCAATATAATAATAATAATTCTGTTCTGGTCTGCCACTTTTGAAGATAATTTTTGAAGCCTGCTATCGTATTCTGAGTCTGTAAAAGGAGCAGGGGGTCTGAGGTAGCTCACCTTGGTTCCCACAGGATAGCTTTGGAGGTGCTTCACAATAACCATAAATGAGAAGAATGGTATGGTTTGTTAACTCATAATATATAGAATCTTAATATTTATGTAGATATACTTCATTACTACATTAAGAATAAAATTTGAAACACATTGTTTTCATCAGGTTTAAATGTTCTTTCCCAGTATTTCTTATTTGTCATTAAACATGATTTTGAGACCGACTGCTTTATGCCCTTTGATTATGGAGTTACAGTCATCTCCTAGACAGGCAGTGGTGAAAGGATCTTAAGTCCTTCACTGCTACAGTGATCCCTGTGCTTATGGTTAGGTTTGTTTCTTGTCATAGCTATAGCTGGTCTGAGACACACGTAATTCTCCCCTGATCTCTGATAATGGGAAGGATCAAATGTTCTCTTAAAATTGGTAATTATATGTTGCTGAAGATTTGTTATCCTGTATGAACGTATGATTTATTTGCCACAGGATAAGAACTTTATAACTTTCCCTAGTAACTGATTATGGGTTTAAGGTTGTTGGTTTGGTTGTTTGGCGTTTTTTTGAGGTAGATGGCTTTATCTTCCTTTTCTACTTGGTACGTTTAAAGAGAGTGTGAGTGGATTACTTGGCCTCTTTTCTCCGAGGAGCTGAGGGTCTGAGGCTAGCACAGGGTTTGTGCAGGCAGTGAGCAGATGACAAGTAAATTCAGCGTAGACCTGCGGAGTCTGACATGGGCACTGCCGTCAGCGGGACATCCTTCCTCTGGTCACATCGTGGTAGGGTGGGACGTGGCTTTAGTTGGTGCAACTCTGTGTTGGGTAACCCTAATAACACTGCTTCATCTTCCACTTCGTGGGACTGGCTGCTGTACTGAGGGAAATTTTTCCTTCCCAAAAGCATGCGAGCCCAGGCAGTAAAGAGCACTGAATCCAGGTTGGGCACCTGCATGCAATAACAGTATCTGCTGTTTTTTTACAAAAAAAAAAAAAACAGCCAAAAACTTGTGGGTGTTTTATAGGAAGAACAGGTGCTGTTAAGCTTCAGTTTTGTTCAGTGACTTTTAGACATTTAAAAAAAATAATGAAATCCCCCACCTGTTTGGCTGTGCACAGAACCCCCAAATTTCTCAAACCTATCTCAGGAAATAAGATTCAGTAGGCCAATGTGTTGCTCATTAAATTAATGTTGCAAACACTCTGCAGATGTAGTTCAGAATAAATGAGGAACAAATGTGGTTGTCTTAACAGGATTTTTTCCAAAGGATTTTTTTCAAAGTCTTTTCAAAATAATTGGGGTTTCTAATGCAAGCTTCCACTCTAACATTTTGAAATAAGTATTTGAAATAATACTTTTATATGTGGGGAAGCAAACTGGTTAGTCTTGCGTTCATTTGGAAGAATTGAGAGGTGTAGGTCTGGTGACTAGCTGCAGTAACTTAGCAAATTAAGCACAGTGAAGGAGGAACCGTGGAGGATGCAGAAACTTTTGTTGATCCTTGTGTAGGATTTTACCTGTTTGAAGCCAGACTAGATTATCCATGAGTGGTGATTAATAATGCTTTCTACTTACAATAATATTAATGATTATAAAATTCCCAGTCTGTTTTTTCTATAAAATTTTTAATTGTTTGGATGCCTAAATGAAGACGTGTAAAAGCAGGGCAGCACAAGCCAGCTTTACATCTTCTACAGTTTTTCCTTGTAGTTAGGCATTTTGCTGGCCATTTCTCTAGCTTCTTTTGGCCAAAACCTGTAGACCCCCCAAACCATAAAACATTTACCATGTAAATGGTTAAAACATCCCTAATATGGGGGCGAAGATGGTTCAAATCTTTGGTAATACTGGGATTCCTCTGTTCTGCTGTAATTATTGGAGGAGAAACATGTGCAACAGTAGTTAAGCCTTTTACCAGCCACAAAAGCCCTTGGGATACTCTCCCAAGGTAATAGGGTATAGTCCCAGCGAGTCATGGGATCCATCGCAGCTATTTAAATCAGAAGGCAGATTGTGCTGTGTTACCTCGGAGGCAGTTTAGCATCGGAGGATTGGGTCTCTTAGCCTGCTGCTCTGGAAAAGTAAGTTTCTTACCTCCTAGGTCACCTGACCTTAACTTTGTTCTCATCTTTTTATATAATTGTTACGGTTATTGTTGTACTAGTCAACAATGTGGAGTACGTTCTGTAGTTCTCAGAATTTGTGTTTGGAAAGGATTGATGCTGTTTGCTGAAATGTCTTGGTTTAGTTTGTTTTAATTGAAGTTAATATTTAAAATGTTCAGTTAGTTGTAGGATTTTAGCAGTACTGAAGAGCGAAATGATTCAAGGATGAAAGAATCCTTCAGACTAATGGTACTCACTTTTTCAGTTGTTCTCTTTGTAGAGATAAGTGCTTTCTAATTCTCAATAATAAATTAAATTTGTGCATTCATAGATATTTAGTAAGTAATGACTTAGAGGTTAAAATAAACCTCTTCAGGTTAAAAAGTTCTGTTCTATATGTGTTTGCGTGTATTCATGATTAAATCACTAAAAGGGGTCCCACTTCACTGCAGAAGCAGAATTCTGTATTTGGTTTCCACAGAGATGGGAATTAAGTATTAATTGTAACTTTCCTTTTTTGCCTAATATGGGGGACAGTGGAAACTTCTAGTTACTGAAACTTGGCCAGTATCAGTAACTGTACAGAACAGTAATGATTTGACCTTTGCCACTGAATTTAACTGAATAACTAACAAACTACTAGACTTTGGGTTGCAGTCCAACAGGTTTGTTGTTTTGTTGGATTTTTTTAAGGGATGCTGACCAGGGTTCACAAACAAATAAGGCAAAAGTGTAGTCATGTATATCGGGCAATAAAAGTACATTCATGCACTTGAACGTAAAAATTCTTTGGACTAAGAATTGGCAGGCATCCTGGTCTTTGTAGTTATAGAGAGACTGGACAGGGAGGAAAAAAAAAAAAAGAGCAACAACAAAGGGGGAAAAGTATATGATAGAAAATTGTTAATTAAGATGACATTTGATTACCTGCCATAAAAGTCCAATAACTTACTATATTTGATTTGCCAGAAAGCTGAAAGTATGCTTACATGGCATGCTCAGGAACTACGTAGATCAAATAACATGCTGATTTTTTTGTTCAAAACCCCATTCCAGCAGTGACAGCTTTCTGTATCTGATTGCCTGGGGTTAAGCTACCGTTTTCAGTGTATCTACAATTCTTCTGGCTGGTAGTATTGGTTCCAGAGCTTAAATTTAAGTAACAAAACTTGGAAAATGTTGACTGTATTTAAAGAAAGAAAAGACGAAATGCAGACTAAATTCACTTCAAATTAAAGTACTTGAGTGAAAATTGTATCGTATTTCTGAGCACCTGGAGTGGAAACTTGTTTTATTACTAGGTCCAAATAAAAATAAGGATTTTGGACAACTTTGTGCCTCACATTGATTTGCTGTTTAATGTAATCTAGTGATACTGCGAAAAGAAATTACATGGCAGTGAATCATCTGAAACAAAGTTGGAGTTCATATCTGGTCTGAATGTTGGTGGTATTTCTTGATGTATTCAATTAATTCATACAATAACATGTATGTGTGTAAACTGTGATTAAAGTAAACAAAAACTTGGTTAACTGAATGAAAGTAACAAAAGCCTCGTGCTGCTTTCCTTGATATTTTTTTTCAGTGAGGATATAGTCCAAAAAGTAAGTGCCAGTATGTGGATACAAAAATTGGAGATTTGATTTTATCAAAATCATTAATATAGGAGTTAGCTCTTAAAAGCTCTACTTGAAATCGAGAGTCCTAGAAGAAGTGGTGGAAGTGGTTGAGGATTTGCTTAGATGATGCAATTGTGGTGGTATAAACCTGTCCCTTCAGCCTTACCCGTTTGTCAAGTTTTCTTGTTGTTTTTAAGTGGGGGCACGGTCTAGATGGCATTTCAAGATTCTTTGTAGTCCTGTGTTTTACCAATTCACATAGTGAGAATCATACCATATTTTGGTATCTTAGGCATGTATTTTAGATAAATTCAGAAGTACAAGAAGAAAATATCATCACCCAGTCTAAGAACTTAATGGGTTCAATTTCTGTTTTCAGGAAAGAAGTTGTTTCCTTGTGCTGTTTCTAGCTAGTGTTTTGTTGTGAGATTTATGCTACGTGAAGGTAGCGATACTGAACAATTAACATATAATAAATTAGCAATTATCACTAGCAAAGTCCGTAACTAGCTTCACCCATTCTGTCAGGTATTTCTGGTTTGTAATTAATGCTTTGCATGTTTGAACAGAGCGTGCCCTTTATATTTCTGTTGTTTTTTTTTTTAGAGTTTCAGTTGTTACACAGCGTTGAATTGTTTGTTACTTAGGGAGAACTTAAATAACTTAGATTTTTCTATTTTTTTTTTTCCCTACTGCAGCTGCGGACTTGGTATCTGCTTTTTACTGTTGTTTGGGGAGGGGGGTACCCCACTGCTAGCAAGTATTTTGCTCACTTAAGAGCACGTCGTTTATTTGCCTCGGTCCAGAAGTGTGTCATACTTTTCTGCCTCTTAAAGGTGGTGGGTTTGAAATTGATCCACAAATATTTTAATATACAGATCTACAGTTTCTAAACTACTTTGTTAAAGTGTGAGTATTCTGTTTGCTAAATATTTAAATAACTTTTGATGCAAGCAGACTTTTAGAGGGATCTAATTTTTTGAGGAAATGATGACTTATTTTTGTGCATAAGGATTCTGTGCTATGTATTCTCCATTCTACTTGCTCTTGCGCTTCTGCCTCTTGCCCCCAAAAGACTTGAAAACACTTTCGAATCTTTTTTCCTTAAACTGCAAATTAATTTTCAGCAGCAGATTTTAGAATTTTAGCTTTCTGAAAAGCATCCGCAACATGAATTTTGTACATTTTACATGTCATCTTGTATGGATGGTATCTGTAGCTTTTAAAGAAGGAATTTTAAATTAATTCCAATTAAATAACACTGTGGAATGGCATTTACAAAGGGATATGCTAAATGATGCATAAGGGAGACACTAAATATAACTACTAGGTAGTAGTGTTTGATTGAAACTACAGTTTTAAATTAGAGCAACAAGAACACCAGTTTTCATTTGTGTGCTCTGAAATGTAAATTGGTCAAATTACGAACTCTGCTTGTTTGAAATTGTTAGGTTTTAATGTTGTTTTTTTTCTGTTTTCTTTTCTGCATTCCCATTCCTTCCCATCTCCAGCTAAATGGCCTTAAAATGGCAGATGAGCCTATGGAAGAAGGTGAACCATATTCCTACCACGTAAGTATATTTGATTAGATGTTCAGTTTAGGCACTCATTAGCATGACTTCCTTTTGAAGCAAAATTTATGCATTCCCTGCTCTTTAATAACTTTAGAACCTTTCATTTTGTTTGACCAGATCTGAAGAGGCTCTTAAGTCTCAAAGATGATTTTGAAAATTAGTACCTGGGTAGTGGCCATAAGTGCCTTGTTGGGGAAAGTTTGCACATGAGGCAGTGCTTTATGGAAAACAGATTCTGTGTGCTGGAGAGAGCAGGTCCCTCAGCCTCAGAAAATGCTCAGTCCAGCCTTGAACCTTTTATACACGGAGTGCTTACTGTTGCCTCTTACTACACTGTCAACTGTTCTTCCTTTGTATTTTTTAATGTAGTTGCTGTACATTCATCTAGAAGGTACTTAATTCCTGCTATTTTAGGACAGAATTAATTTTTACACCAGTATGTTAATTTGACTTTTATGTACAAATACCTCAGATAAACCCTGTTGTGCAGGATTTTTGTCCAGTGCCTTGGTGATGTGCATATTTGGGAGATACTGAAGATCAGTGTTCTGTATGCTGGCTAAATCTTGGACTAAACTTTAGGCTAATACTGTATGTGGTGAAATGCCTGACTTTGCATGGAGAAATTGGCCATCATTTTTGAACACAGCCATCCATGTGTTTTGTGTTTGGAACAAGATCATGGCAAAAGGTATTAAGGAGATCTTATTGCCAGCTGTAACCACTGCTTTGTATTGCAATAATAACTTATAAGTGAGTGATTTGGAGAGTAAAGTCTTGGGGGTAGAAACATGTGGTGCTTGGACATTTCCTGGTGTAGAGTAAGTAAATAAACAGTCAGTGTCATGGTCATCTTACATGTAGCGAAGAAAGATGAGCAATGGGTTGTCTCAGTCTTTCGCGGTACTTGAAGCAGCAGGATGTTGCTGAGCTTGTTTGTTAGGTGCTTGGAGCTACATACCAGTCAAGCTGTAACGAAGTAAGATGGCACAAAGCCATAACCGATTGCGGCGTTTCTTTCAGTGCTTTGTCTTCTCTTGAACCTGCTGGGAATAGTTAGCTTTTGTGCAAGCCAGCTTGGTGGGAGCTAGTACCTGAGCCCTGAAACAGATTTGCTGCTCAAGCAGCAGAGCACAGAATCAGATAGCCAAATTGGCGGTTTGTGGAGGGCAAACTAGAAATGAAAATGAAACTGGCTTATATATCTGTTCAGCTTTTTCCCTGCTCGCTTCTTGTTGATGATGCAGAGGTCTTTTTATACTTCAGTCATGCCAATTTTTAGTACTTTAGTGATGGTTAAGTAAGTGAAATTATATAGCCAATCTTTTGTGAAGGTAAAACACTTTATAAAATATAGCTCATTTCATATATGTCAAGTTATTCTTTATTTGCATGGAAAACATTTTTCTCCTCGGTTCACATTTAGAAATACTCTGTCAGTCTCCGCAGCAACCACAATGTGATGTCACAGACTAATGACTCAAGGTGGGTGATAAACAGAAGAGCAGGTGAACTGTTAAGGATCTTTTCTCATGCTAAGGTTCACAGTGTTAAGGAATACAAATTAGGATGGTGAAATAAAAAGGCTTCTAAGTAAAGTATTTACATATTTCATGGAAAGAACCAGCCATTAGTCTGTTGTGCGACTTGGTAACGGAACAACTTGCTGCTTTCATCTGTGGTTGGATGACTCGAAATGCTTGTGCGTTTACCTTCCTTAGATTCCTGACATGTGTTTAAAAAAACAAATAAAAATGAAATTTACATCTTTCCTATGAATACCTATATGCATAGTCAACAGGATGGATGGATGCCATGAAGTTGGGATGGCTACACTGTATCATCAGTGTATGTCAGCTGTTTTTTTGTTTTCCCAACAAAAAGGGAAATAAAGTATCTTGGAGTGTGAATTAATAAATTAACTTTGTTATCCAGCAGTGTCTTGTGTTAATACCTACCTTTGCATGGGAAGCAGGCAGAATAGGCCTTTTCCACAGAGTGAAGTAAGAGATGTGGGGGCGGGGGGGGAAAGGACTCACGCGGTAGCAGCTGGACTGCAGTTTGTGACTATACTGAGATGTTAGTTTGAACTCTTTCTTTCTCCCTCTGGACAAACAAAGCAATTAAGGCAGAGGCAGTTAATGCAGTGTGATGATTGCCTCTGCTTACTTTTTAATTATTGCTGTATGTACGTACGCATTTAGGTGATCAGATTTCTACTCTGAATTTCTGTGTATACCCACATAGAGGATTTCATCTAGATACTTATGTATCATCTTGTAATGCTGATTACAAGTTCTGATGCGTGGTGCTGGGCAGCAAGACTTTCTGTCTGTAGTCAGCCTGATTATAGGCTGGTGTTCTCCCCTAAAGCCAACTGTTTCATCCAGTGGCCAGGTCTTTTTCTGGTGCTGTTCGTACTTGTCATTGGGGGAGAGCAACGCACTGTGGGCTGGTAGGGTGTTTTTCTCATCTCTACTAAGAGAAGCTTTCAAGATGAAGACCTAAAGAGAGGACAGGAGGACAGCTGATAATCATCTGGGTACCCTAAAAGGAAAGTAGTGCAAATCAGATGGGATTTTCTGTTGTGATTGGCTTCTTGTATTTGCTGTGTACAAGAAGTTGGTATTCTTGACAGGGCTGAGGGGTGCCGCTTGTTTTTCACGTGCAAGCTGAGGTTGCTGTTGTAGGTCTTAGCACATAGGTTTTAATTTCAATGGTGCTTTTTTTTTTTTTTGTTGACATCTCACTTGTTTTCACTGACAGAAACTGCTCTTACACCATAAGAGCTGCAATAAGTCATCTGATTTGTTTTCATCATGAATGTTTGTCTTTTCACAATCGTAGCTGCCGTGCCCTGCTTTGCTAATGAGAGTAACAGGAAGAACTCAACAGAACACTAAATCTTTTACTTACCTCAGAATTACTCTCAGCTTTTTGAAGGATGTTTCCACACAGGGTAGTCTTTCCATGAGCTCTGCACCCCAGAGCTGTGTTTCTTCTGTTGGATGCAAGAATTTTCAGAGTTCTTAAGATGACTCATATCTTATTTATGGTCTTCAAACGATACATGTTCCTCTAGCTACAAGTGGATGACCATATTTATTATTTGCTGCTGTGAAAAGCAATAATTACCTAAAAATGATGAAATTCAATTTAGCTTTCATTAAGACTATTTCAGGAAAGGAAAAGATGAGAAGAGTAATCACTGGGAAAACTAAAGGCTGCTAAAACAGAGGTGAAGCACAGAGGGATCATCTTGTACAGATCTTTAAACCAAGTCTGTTTATTCCTTTCATGTAAGAAAATCCATCTTTGCTGTGGTTGTAATATTTATGACGAAAGGAAATGAGTATTCTTTGGGAATTTTACACCAATTTAGAAATTTTAGATGCATCTATTTAAGAAACGGTGGGTGGGAAAATTCTTCATTTGATCAGCTTTCTTTTCTGCCTTATTAGAATTTCAAGTATTTTATTTAAAAAAAACCCAAACAAACAAACAAAAAGACCAGGCATTTACATGCACTTCTAATGACAGTTGATTAATTCAGGCCTGTTCATTATTGTATTTTGTTTGTCTTGGAATGATAGGATGAAGGAAGTGTGAAAGAAATTCCTATTACACACCATGTGAAAGAAGGTTGTGAGAAAGCAGATCCAGCACAGTTTGAATTACTTAAGGTTCTTGGACAGGGATCATTTGGAAAGGTAAGATAACAAACTTTGTTTTCATCTGATGTCTACTTTGAATCTGCTTTATCTTCCCTTATTTCTGTGATGCTACAAGGTTAGAAATAAACGTAAGAGATCTAAGTCCGGGTAGATGTGCTTGTGGAAATTGCCTTGTTTTGGAGGAGGTTGCCCATCCTGTTTTGCAGTTAGGTGGGGAGGTGGTGGTGGTGGGTCTTTTCATTTTTACTATGATAGCATTTCTGACCTTGTGTTCTTTAGTGGAAGAGCAATGTCTTTTTCCATAGATCTCTCCAGACATTCAAGAAGGATAGTACCCTGGGAGAGTTGCTGGGAATGTTTGAAAAGATACTGACAAATTTCGTGTTTTTCCAATCTTGCTCTGGTGCCAAGGGAGCAATGTTTATAGCAGGACACCACATCAGACACAGGAAGGCAGCAGTCTCAGTCTCTAGGCAGAAGGGTCAGTCAGTAGCAAATTTGGGGAGGTCTGCCATGGAAAGTTACAGTTTGCTTTAAGTGAACAGGGAGGCATGTTTGTGGTTCATCTGGACTGGCAGCTGCAGCTTCATGGGAACCATGGCATCAACAGCAAGGGATTTTACCGGTTGGGTTATGGAGTTAAGGGTGGTTTTTATGCAACAGCTCTGGTGTTGACAAGGTCTGTTTGCCTAATGCTGTGGCTATTTGAAGTAAAATCATGGTGTTTTCAACTGCCTTAGACTTTATTGCAGCATCTAGTCAGGAATCAGAATGAACAATATTTCTGTTCCATATAGTTTGCCTCACATCCTCTGTAGCTTAGGTTGATGCTTGGGAGGCAGCAGTGGTGTAACAGACATCGATAGACACTTCTGGAGGAGATGGTGATTTGTCTCTTAATGATGGTACTTGACGTGCTGTGGAAGTTTGATTTTTTTATTTTTTTTTTCTTCAATATACAAAATCTGTATTGATGTAGATACAGAAGAATCATTGTGGTAGTTTGGAACTTGAACCAAAGTAACAATAAAGTAAATAACCTGGGAAATCTATTTCAGGTTTTTACTTTGCTGTATTTGTCAAGTTATCTACGGCTAAAAGACACTAAGTGAACAATTATTCAAATAGTTTCTAGAAAAAATATGGCAATTTTTTTGTTACAATAATTTTTCTGGTGTCACGCTGCAGAAATGAAATTAAAAACCTAATGTCTCAGTCGCTAGCTTGAAACACATTAGTTGAAACATTAATCCTAGTGTATAAGAAGCTAATTTATTTTTTTAAAAAACAGACTCTTAAACTAGATCTTTTGCAACTCAAAAAGTAGACAGTCAGCTTTATGTATGTTTCCATTTTCCAGTTCTTCTGCTAGTTTTGTCTGTCTCATGGAAGGAACAAATCTCTGCATAGAGATATATGGAGAGGGGAGGTGGAAGAGAGATATTAGGAAGGCAGTCTGTGAATAAGCGATAGCTTGGAAAATAGACTTTGAAATCTTTCTTAATGTTTTACAGTGTAAGAAACATTTCTTTATCTGGTGATGTTTATTGCCAATTCCCTCATACACTTCTCATCTTCAGAGCCTAAAAGGCTCTGGGTGTTTATTACTCCTGACTTGAGATGTCTTAAGCTATCTTAGGATTCAGCACATCTGGTACAGACATCTTAGCCCTGACTCAGACAGACGCTTACTTCACAGAGTTCAGACTTCTGACAGCCGAAGGAATGCTCTTGCTCAGAATCCCATCAACTTGGTGAGACGTCTGTTTTAGAGCTTTTGAAGCCTGGCAGTACTTGGTTCAGGAGCCAGCTGTAAGAAATGGATGGTGACTTGCACGTCTGAGCAGAGCTGTTTCTATCATGTATTTGTTGCTTTCTATTGAAAAGAGAAAACAACGAAGATCAATGGCTGTTGCCTTGATGGTGTTTTCTCTCTCCAGTTCATACTTCCCAGGGATCTCCCTTTGGGTTTAGCAAACACAAGGTTTGTTTGCTCTCTCTCTAGCCTAGTATAGGGCTACAGCCCATCCTCTACCTGTCTTTTTTGACATCTGTGCAGTATTTAACACTGCTTCACAGAAATAAGGAGTTAAACCTCATGTCTGTTACTGAGTTTCTGTCTTCGGGCTTTGATAATCTCCAGCACCTGATCTGCTGAAGATGATCTGCAATTCGCTTAGGTGAATCACCTTGACGAACACGTGCCCATCTTGATTTTGCTTTGCAATTGAACAACCAACCATTGCGTCTCTGCAAGGTGCAGGATTATGGAGGCTTTGCAAATTAAATAAATGGTACTTGAGTAGTTCTCAGTGGCAGCTGGTTTGGTCCTTATTAGCTAGAATTTGTGACTTGTATGTGAATTCCTTACAAGCTGCTAGTTATTAAGCACTAACATGTTTGAACGTGTTTATTAATCTTCTACTTTTGTAATTGTGAGTGTTTTTAATCTACAGATGTTTTCTTATTTGCTGGTATCAGCATGATATAATAGGAGAGCAGTGCTGTAGGTCAATCGTTGGGCAAAACTTAAAACAAAAAGCCTGATAACCTTGAAATGTGATTACATTTTTCTTCTAACCAGAGCTTAAAATAGAAACAACCCCTCTCCCAACCCTGTACAACTTAGTGACAGTGTATGAATTTATGATTCTAGAATGGAAAATTTGACAAGCTTATTTCATTACTTTTCAAAAAATAATTTCTAGATATTTAATAATTTCTAACAAAGTATATATGCAAATAAATCTAGTGTTAATGAAAATCTGAATAAGGTAAGATCAGAGAGGCAATTTTGGGTAGCTCTTGACATTCCCTTGTGACTTGTACTTTTTTTTTTTTTACAGTACAAACATTCCTCATAACTAATAATTGCTATTATAAGAACAACAGCTTAGAAACAGGAGCATGTACCAAACTGTTTTGTAAATTGAAAGACCTAGTAGTTAGAATATTAGTCAGTGGAGCTACATGTATTTGTACTGCATTATTTTACCTAATACTATGCTTTTTTTGGTGTCAAGTTATGTACCATCTATCTTTAAAACTTCTCTGGAAGGAAAAGAGTAGAAAAACCTGTTGGAGTTGCTATTCCAGAGGGAAAGGGTGCTTTGATCTTAAATGGTGAGGTTTCCTTGCTTTCATCTCGCCACTCTTACAGATTTCATTAATACAGCCTGTTCCATGTTTGAGACTGGGGTCTTAAACCTCAGAAATCTCTTAAAAAGTGGCAGACCAGGCAGAGTTATTTTCCAAGACAGTAATATAAAGAAACATATTTATATAAGTATTTATTTGTTAAGTACTTATTTAAACAGCTTCCTGTAGGAAAGAATGTATAGTTCTTGACCAGTCTGAATACTTCAGAGAGCTTGGTTGTGCATGTACCTCTAATCTGATTAAGGGAATGCAATTTTGCTCTTCCTTTAAAGGTGTATGCTTAGGAAAGAATACGGAAAGCTGCCAGAAATTAATAGGAGGTTTGCAAATGCTTTGTGATAGTTGTGTATTTGATTGCTGAGCTTGCTTATGCAAAGAGACTTGCTATGAATACTTAGCATCTTTTTATTCCTCAGAGTTTTTGAGGAATGGGATGGGACTAGGAACACGCTATCTCCGTATCTCTATTAATGAAGTTAAACGTAAAGACATAGTAATGTTTTTTTAGTTGGGTTGATTTAGTGTTTACGTAAAATATTTTTAGCAGGATTTTTAAAAATGGGATTTGTATTACCAGGTCTTCCTTGTACGGAAAATAATTGGTCCTGATGCTGGGCAACTTTATGCAATGAAAGTATTGAAAAAAGCTTCTTTAAAAGGTATGTGTATCTTTTGAATTGGAACTTTATAAAATGGTTTTCAGTACACCTGTATCTCTTAAATTAATCTTGTGAATACTTAAAAGCCTTTTTCTTTTTAATCCTAAATATTTTTCAGTGAGTTCATAACTTCTCTGACAGTAGCTTTTTTTCTGGAGTAACTTGTAAGTTCATGTTTAAGAAATATTTTAAATTTGGCCAAATAGCTTTAATTATGTGGTAAAAAGTACTCTTTCAAAGTTTTAAAATTGCATTATTTAATTCTGTTTAGTCTTTTCATTATATTAAAACAAATCATAATTATTATTAAATTAGATTTATCATCATATTAAAACAAACAGAAATTTCATAAACAATTTTCCTTTTGTCTTTTAAGTTAAACTCTACTGTGATTAAAATTAAGTCATTCCCTCCTGTTATAGGTGCCATAGCAAGCTAACTTATGTTTTGGTTTTCAGAAGACACTTTAGTGAATGCAAGTCCTCTCTGTTTAAATAGGGACTGTTCCTAGTTGAAGAGGAAAAAGTAATTGTAAAAGACAGAAAATATGTATTCAGTACAAATAGTTAATTCAGAGGTTGAAGTTAGCTGCCTGGAAATGTAGAGGTGAACTTTTTTCTTGAAAGTAGCATGGATTACCACAAGATACGGGGATGTATTGGGGGAAAATGAAGACAGTAAGGAAGCTGGGGCAGGTAGGAAACAGAATAGAGTTTTGCTGTCTGAATGTTTGTGTTTTGTGGGAGACTTAAAAGTTAAAAACAAATAAATAACAAGGGAAAGTATTTCTTTAGACAGCAAAGACTTCCCGTAGGCTAGGTTCCGCTGCATTTGTATTATACCAAATACATTTGTTTCATGCTAATCTTTTTGTCTTTTTCTTTTTCCCCTCCTCCTCAGTTCGGGATAGAGTTCGTACAAAAATGGAGAGAGATATATTAGTAGAAGTAAATCATCCATTTATCGTCAAACTGCACTATGGTTGGTATTTTATTATTTTTTTTGCTACAGTTTCTTTCATTACTTGAAGGCATAGCTGATCTTGTTCTTTCTCAGTTTTGTAGTGTCCATTTTAATGTCCAAATTAGGTTCTAGCAACTTTAAATCACAGGGCTGAAAAAAGGAATGTAAATACACATGTATATAAAAGTTTTAGGTTAAGTCCTCTTGAAATTAAAGAATTGGAAAATTCTTAATTTCTACAGAGATTAATTTTTTTTTTCTTTTCATTGAGTTAAAACCAAGGTAATTAATATACCTGGTGTTTCCCTGTTTGTCAAAGGAGAAATAAAAGAATAGTATTTTAGTGATCTCTTACGACTAAGATTGACTTCTGTGAAGAGGCCAGTAATCATTCAATAAATTACCTTATGTGCTGCTGAATTATTTCAGTTCCATAACAGAAGTATTGCCTTTCATGGGAATTTCCAAGTTGTAAAAGCGTTCAGATCCATTTTGTAGATAATCTTTGTCGCGCAACTATTGATTTTTTTTTTAATTTATTTATTTTTTTTTTAAGCCTTTCAGACTGAAGGGAAGCTATATTTAATATTGGATTTTCTCAGGGGAGGAGATGTATTCACACGATTATCCAAAGAGGTAAGTACTTAAAATTTTATCTCCACTCAGTGTTAGAGAGGGTTTTATTGTTTGTTTGGGGTTTTTTGTCAGTATAGGATTGCCTTCTGTAGTTGTTTCCCCCATATTTCTTGTCATAGTCAAGTTTTTAATAACTTAGTGGGACTTCCCTTATAGATGTAACCTTAAGAAACCTGAGTGCGTATTGATTAGTAGCCTGAGTTTTAATCTGATATCTGCAAAGTACAGTTCTTTTGTCTAAAAATGTTTTGTTGCTTGGAGACCTAGCTGAAATAAATGAAGATTTAGCTATGAGCAAAGGGGATGTATAGTTCTTGTGCTTATAGTCAGCTTCGGTGCTCCAGGAAGCCCACAGCTTTAAGAGATTTCTGCTGCATTGTAAAATTTCATAATGCTGTAGTACAAATCCTAATGCTTAATCTCACGAAGTGTGAACACTGAGCATTTTTGAGACCACTGTCCTTCATCTAACACTGGCATACAACTGGACCTTTAATTTTTCATTTCTATTTTTGTTTTCTGGGCAGAGAACTTCAGAGGAGGGAATACAATAAGCCTTTTTTTTTTTACACATTTGCCATCAAATATTTATCATATGTTACCTTAAGTGTTATGAACATGTTTATAAGACTTTTATTTTCTTCCTGCAAACCTTTCAGAAAGGTCTAAATTTTTAATGGCAATTTCTCAACAGCTTTACAGTAAGAGAGCTTTTCAGTGCTTTCACCAGTGTAAATACTTTTATATTTCTAATGCTTCGGAAAAACCACTTTCTTAAATGAGAAAACTGGGTATATGACTGATTTTTCTCATGACATGGAGGTGGTTGTATCCTCAGTATGTAAGGTCAGGAGCTAATTCTTTTTTTCCCCATATACTTTTCTTAAAAATAAAGCTTTACTACAGGAACAAGGAAAAGAGAAGGAAGAATTTTAAGGGGGTTTTATTTTCCTTTTTTATAAAAAGCTGACCTTGATAAAACAATGGTAATGTGTAAGAATTGATTAATTAAAATTAATCAAAATTAATTAACCTTGAGGCTAAAATGGAGGTTGAAAGCTTAAATGAAACTGACCGGCTTGTAAAGGGTTATTGGAGCAGTAGGTAGGAAAGAGGTCAATTTGTGCTTTGATATAGGATGTCTAATTATAGAGGAAATTCTGGTATAGCAGGAAGAACTATTCTTTTGCACCAACACAGCTGGGATTACTGAGTAAGCAACATTCTTTGAGGGATGCAAGTCTGTCCGTAATAATACTAGCTAGGTGGTTGCAAGAAGTATGTATTCCCTTTGGGAATAAAGAAGTAGGTGTCAGGTGTTCTTGCTGTTAAGTCTCTACATGTTTTTTGGAAGACTTCAGTTACCTTCTATGATGGCTTTAAACGCTTACTCTGTATACAGATAGGAAAAAAATAAATCAGGCCTCTCTTTTCTGGTGGGAAGACAAGGTTTTTTCAAAAGTACATGGTAAAACAAAGACAGTGAACAATACACGAGGGTAAATTCCCCATGGCATTACATACTTTCCCCACAAGGATTGTTTTAATTAATTGTGTTTAGTATGAGGTTATTAAACACACTGATCTTTTAAATTCTAATGTGGGTATGAGAGTTTCAGCTGTGGAAGTGAAATGAGTATGTAATGAAGTTCTCATTGGTAACATTTAATGAAGTTGACTTGCATCGCGTTTAATTTAACACAGAAAGCAGATTTTATGAAATTGTTGGGAGATTTTAGATTACCGTTTAGCATCATTGTACTCTGAGATTTGCATTTTGGCTACTCCAAGGAGTAATGATATCCCAGGTTTCCTCTTGCTCTTTTGGATGTAGATGAAAAACAGTATGAATGTTGTTCTTCAAAAAATCAAGGTGAAATTTTGTGTAGCTTAACAGCTTTATTCATACAATGTTAATACCTATCATTATGGAAATTAGGAGTATTTCTGTTGCCAGTAGAACAGATTACATATGTGCAATTTGAAGTACAGATCAGTGTACTACTAAATCGATAAGCCCAGTTACCTTAATTTAAGTCTTGTTAGCTGTCTGCTGTGCAGTTGAGATGCTGTGCTTGTTCCTGGCGCTTTCAACAAATAAGGGAATAGTTCACTTAAGCCTCAAATTCAATTCCAGTAATTTAAAGATTACTAGCTTCTGCAGTAACTTGTAGAACATGACAAGAGCCAAGGCAGGTATGATTCTTGTATATGAAATGAGAAGCAACCTGTTGAGTATTGGAGATAGAAACACATCTCTCAAATGCTCTCTGTGCAACTTCACCCAATTTTTAAGTATCTCACTGGGGTTCTTCAAATTTCTTTTCCTAAGAAGAGTGGAGAAGGTTCTTTAACGCTTCCTGCAGATTTTCACATCGTTGTTATTTTCACCAAAGTGTTGTATTTTGCATACTTTTTTCTAAATTATTGCTACTTTTTTGTTACCTAAACACTGTTAATGTGAATTCACAGACACAGTCACCCAATACAGCAGTTGTATACTAAATTTTATGATGCAGTGGAAAACGGTCTGTATAGGATTGTGGCAGGAGGAGTGCTGGTGGTCAATAACACCAAAGATAACAATGAAATTTATTACCTGAAAAGTTAGCTAATGCTCTGCATTAACTGCTGACGGTTTTGTTTAAGTATTGCAGGTAATTCTTTTCTATGCTTGCCGATTAGCCTATATTAGGACGTAATTTCTGTTAGGTGAATTAATGAAATATGAGTTCATAAGGTACTTCTAAGACTTTGAAATTTAGGCGGACAGGACTATTTGTTTTAGATTGCAGTTTTAAAAACTGAAGACAAGATCAGAAGGTAAATCTATACAGTTCTTATTAGGTTATGTTTACAGAGGAAGATGTGAAATTCTACCTCGCAGAACTGGCCCTTGCTTTGGATCACCTTCACAGCTTGGGAATTGTATACAGGGACCTGAAGCCAGAAAAGTAAAGTAAAATGTATTTTACCACTATTATGTGTATTTTGCTTGTTGCTTTGCATCTTCTGCTATAGTGATGTAAAATGTTAATATTTTTGTTAGACTACGTAAACAAATATAAAGTGTAAAAAAATATATCTGTGATTTAAATTAAATAATATTGGCTTGGTAAATTAATAACAGAAGTTGGAGATAAAAATTATTAACTCTTGTATTTTAAATGTTATATGTAAACATTCCTCTTTATGTGTATTGGTGAATGTGAATTTTAATTTTCAGCATTTTGCTTGATGAAGCAGGACATATCAAGTTAACAGGTAGGTAACTCTTATTAGTATAGCACTCTTTGAACATATTTCTGTATAAGCTTGTAGTTTTAAGACTAAGATACGTATAGTGGTGGCTGGAGTGTGTGAGCCAGTATTTAGATGTCTAGAAAGATTTTTATTGCTATCCTTTCCCTAAATAGTGGTTCTTTATATAGTAAGAAGTACTTTTATTGAATTATTTTAGGTAGTCAGAGACTGTGTCTGATGGTTTTGATCGATTACCAGATCCTGATGTCCATGCAGGTTCCATTGAAGTCAGTTTTCATGTTGGCTCATGTTTGCATAAGTCAAGTTGCAGTGTTAACAGCAATATTGCTGTAAAGTGCAGATCCTAATTGCTGTGGTTACAATAGAAGAAATGTAGCTGAAAATACAAAACCAGACATTGAATGTGGTTTTTAAAGGAGCTTTAGTTCAGGTGGTGGTGGTATGTTAATAACTAAAACTACCCCACTATTCAGGTTAGAAAGGGAGCTGTAACAAGATTAGCTGTGAAATGCCTTTTAACCGCAGATCAAGACAGTATAGACCCACGCCAAAGTTGCTGACTGTGAGGCTTTGAAAAGGGAGCAGAGGTGCTTTTGGTGTAAGAAGACTTTAGTGCACAATAATACTTCTGAGAAATTACTTTCTTTTTTTTGTTTTTCGTTTCTGGATTATCACCTTTAAATGCGTATAAAATTGCAGAAAAATGTTCTGTGAGGAACAATTAAAATACTAGTTTAAAATTCTAGTAAAGTATATATACAAAAGACTCTGACTATTTGGAAACCAAACTATTACGAATTTCTGAAGCTTGAAATTACATTTAAGGTGATGCTTTTGTATTATAAATTTCATCATATATTTTGATCTATGGATTTTGCTATTAGATTACAACAGAAAATAAAGGTGTTTTAAACTCTCAAAGATTTGATGGAATAATGGTGGAAAACATGTTTATGAAATGCATAATTTTAAAAATTCTGCATGGTATATTTAAATCCAATTAAGTCCTAAATTTCTTGCTTCCTTCTGAAACTGGAAAAGAATAATTGATGGGATTATTGATTAGCAATCATTTCCCCTTCAAAAAAAAGGGATGCTTGTTTGCCTCATCTTGAGAGTTGGGCTGATATCAAGGACTTGAGTGTTCAATGGCGTTATTCAAACTAGGGGAAAAAAGTATTCTGGGAATAAAGCGAGCAGATATGCAAGACACTTCCTTACTGAACCTCAGTCAGGTTGCAGAACCATGTTGTCTTATATAACAACAATGTTTTTAGTCTGATTAATTTATTCATCATTCAGTAATACTAGACCATGCAGACTGTGTTCTATTTGAAATTTATTTTTACTTTATCCACTTTTTTGTGTCAGGCAGGCAGTAAACAGAAAATGAGAACTTCTGATTATTTTAAGGCTCTAAATGTGTAATATTTCAAATAATAAGTTATTTTGAGTAGTAATATTGAGGGCTAATCACCAATTTGATGTGACTTATAAAATGGTTTTGGTGGTGCGTAGTGAACTGAATGTCTAATGGTATCTCTAGATATCTGCAGTTTCTTGTTTTATGAAGAGCTAGGATAATCACATAATATTCCTGAAAGCCAACGAACAAAAGCTGTCAATACTTTGATTTTTGAAATACCATATACAGTATTGTGTTTTTTTCCTGAAGTTCTTTACTGGCTATATTCTTGTAATGCTGTTGTTGTAGACTTTGGACTCAGCAAAGAATCAGTAGATCAAGAGAAGAAGGCCTATTCTTTCTGTGGTACTGTAGAATACATGGCACCTGAAGTAGTAAACAGGCGAGGGCACAACCAGAGTGCTGACTGGTGGTCCTTTGGTGTTCTCATGGTACTGTATGCTTCATTGCTTACCTTGCTTAAGGTCACAAACGCGCTGCCTATGTCTAAGTCAATGTGAAGTAATGTAGTTAGAATAAGCTTGTCCAGGTCTAATTACGAATGCTTGGGTAAGGGGAAGAGAGAAATCTCTAACTGAATTGCTACTGAAATAGCAATATTTTGAGTAAAATTTGCTTTTCACCTGCTTAGCCCTGTAAGGAGTACTTATCAGGAACCATAAAACTCATGTGTGTAGTCCATTAGTAGTTTAGAACAGTTACAGTCAGTATGAAACTTAAAGTGTGTATATTTATTTCACATGTTACTCGATAGTTAAAAAAAACCAAACCTGAAGACTTGGTTTGATGGAGTATTAATTGCATTTTTGTAAGAGTAAGCCTGTTGAACGAATATTGGAGTGGAGTAGTGAAATAAGCCAGTAACCAGTAGCACTTACACCTTTGCTGTGATGTGTTAGAGCATCAGGCTGAAATATGCATATTGACATTAAAAGTAAAGTACTGTTTTAGAATTTATTCTTCTTGCTGTTTTCAGAGTATGCCAATGTCTGAAATTTGGTTATGGAGGGATTTTATTACTTCAGTTAAAAAGTGGTTTATGGATGCAAAATATTCCTGCATCATCACTACATTACACTTGCTGCTGTTGTTATCGTGTAAACTGCCAATGAAAACAAGATTTAGATTTGTGAACTTTTTAAAATAATCTTTTAAAAGCTCAAGCCAGTATGCCTAATGTAGAGATAGAGAAGAGTACAGTACTGAACACTTTGTTTGAGCAATTGGAGGAAGAAGTGTTGATTTAGATTAACATTTGTTCTTTTCAGTTTGAAATGCTTACTGGTACACTACCATTTCAAGGTAAAGATCGAAATGAAACTATGAATATGATACTGAAGTAAGTATACCTTCTTACTTTTTTGGAAAGTCAGAAAATGTAATTTTAAACATGTTTGAACAGCTTCTTATAACTCCTTGTGCTTGAAGAGCGTTAAGATAGAACAAGAATAAAAAAAGGCAAGCACCCCCCAGTAAGGTTTAGATCCCAGACCATCCCGATACTAGTAAGCATCTACAGGAATTAAAACTTAAGAATGGACTCATGTTTTCATTGTAGGTGTATAATGAAGATAAAGCAGTACTGTGAATTAGAGCAGCATTATTTACCACTCATGTTGTTACGCTCTCTTGCTACTGTTACAGCATACCTTATTTTGTAAGCAATAGTTAATCAGGTGTTGCTTTGTGTACGTGTGTACGGAGAGTGCACTTATGTGCTCATATTTTTCATATTAAATTACCTCAGTTACAACAGAAGCTGTCTAACAAGACAAACTGGGTAAACTGGTGATTAGTAAGTGAAATTGTTGGGCAAATGTGTTCTCGTCTTTATTTGTGCTTAGCTAACAAAGAATTTCCTTTGGACCGCATGCAGAGCCTTGGGCCGTTTGAGGGGGTGATAGTCAGGCGAGGGGTTGAGAGGGAAGCTCTGTTCTTACAAACATACAGCAGTTTGAACTTACCCCGAGTATGAGTTTATACTGCCGTTACCTGCCAAAGCAGATGGATTAGATCACTATCCTCACTTGGAGCTGTAAGTGATGATACAGTTCTGCAGAGGAATTTCTTGCCTTAGTGTAATTGTTTTCATAAAATAAGCTTGGTAAAGTCAGTAAGCTTTTATATGATGGCTTAACGAGAGGCTCTTGCTTCAAGAGAAATATTAGCAATCACTTCAGGGGCAAGTAATTTTGATTTGGTGAGTCTCTTCTGGCATGGATTCTGGTCGAGGTATTTTGGTGATAATTTCCTGGTGACTTGAAGATATCTTTGAACATACTTATGTATTCCTGAGATAATTATTTAACTCTGTTTTGGCATAAAGCTTGTTTGGGAGGCTTGGGTGGGATTTCAGGTCTTTGGTCTGGTATGTTTTTCTGTTTAGGTTTGTGGTGTTGTGTTGATTTTTGGTTTGGATTTTATGTTTTTTTAAACCACTCATACAATATGAAACTTAAATGCTAATGAGTTAGATTTGTACGCTCTACAAGACTTTGGAATAGATCCTTGATACATCAAATTGTGCAATGAAGTCTTATGTAGACAGTTTTTTAGTAAGATACATTTCTTCCTCTTACTTGTTCTCTGTTTTCCGTTAGAGCAAAACTTGGAATGCCTCAGTTCCTCAGCCCTGAAGCACAAAGTCTTCTGAGGATGTTGTTTAAAAGGAACCCATCAAATAGATTAGGTTGGTTCATCTATTTGCATCTTTGAAATAAGTTTGGTTGATTATTTAAAGAAAATAGTTGCTAGAGAGTCATGCTCGGATGGTCAGTAACATTTGGGTTTAGATACCATTTCTTCTTGGCTTGGATCATGACTTCCATGGGTTTGGCTGATGAATGATTACTTTCTTGGACCAGTGACTCTCAGCAGTGAGCCAAAGCTTTGACAGTGTCAGAGCAAAGAATATTGATTCCCTGTATTTATGGGCCTCTTGCGCTCTGTGTGCCTCCCTGATGAGGTGTATGCTACTTAGTTGAATATTTACGTCCTTGGAATATTTCTGTACTTAAAATTCCCTCAAATAACCATGTCTATGCAAAATTTGTTAAAATAAACCAATTTTTAGTGCAATCTTCTTCAAAGACTTTACCCAGAAGTGTTTTAAATACCGTATTTTCTTTGTTCAGGAGCTGGTTCAGATGGAGTTGAAGAAATCAAGAGACATCCTTTTTTTTCTACTGTTGACTGGAATGTAAGTACAAAATGATCTGAATAAAGCTGTTTTTAATTTTTGTATGTGTTGTAGTGTTACAAGTATTTGCATCTGAATAGGGCACAATAAACATTGCAGTGCTGATGACTTACATTCTGGCTTTACTGTAATCTTGGCATCTGAAGCTGTAGTATTTATGGTATAGAGAGTATTAATTATAAATTGCACATTTACTTTTTAAATAGTTAAGTTGCAGCATTCTAAAGCTTAAATTATCTGTTAGAGCATTTGTAGTTGGGAGAGGGTGCTGGTGTTCCTGTGTACAAGAATCTCTCTCTTCAGTGAGTATCTGTCTAGTGCTTCCGTGCAAGGCACAAAAAGTTGGTGTGACTGTAATTCTCTTTGACTTCTTTCTAGTCAGCCACAGCACGTTCCAATCTTACCAGTCACATTCCATTCACAGTTGAAGTATTGGCTGCGGTGCTCTGAGATGATCAAAAGTCTGTAGGAGTTCGTGATTGCTTGCTTAAAATTTTAACAAGCACCTTGATGCTTTTCCTCTGCAGTTCTCTAATCTTTTGAGATGTGCTTCCCAGAAGCATTCTCAAACCCCAGATCCTCTATATCAAATAAATCCACTCTGAAAACCCTCCTTTGCTATAATGCCTACAAAAGGATAGACTCAATAAATAAGATGTTTCTGTGCTGACAGGACTACCCGCAGTGCTAGCCAGTACTGTGCTGAGCTGTTTCTTTAAAGCCCGTTGTCATTATCCTTCTCTTCACCTCCTGTATTTACATTTGAGAAGGTGGCTTTCTAGCTGTGTTTATGCAGCAGCTACCATAGAATCCTGTTTGATTTCAGTAACAGCAAAACTTTGCTGTTTTATGCGAGTAGGCTTTGTAAGAGAAGGTTGTGTTGTTATGACTTGATTATCTACTTTCTTAAGGGACTCATGTTGAAATAAATACTAGCAAGGAAGTTTGAAAGATCTGCAGTTCTAACGCTTTCTTTTTCTTTTTTTTATATTCTTTTGCTTTTATTTGGCAGTGCTTTGTACTTACTTCGCTATAGTGGTGTTGATGACCACTGCTGTATTTTATCTCATTATTTCTTTGGGATGAATTCAGGTCCCTCTTCCTTGGGTTTTAAGTTGGTTGGGTTTTTTTAAATGAAATATGCTGCATTTTCTTGTGCAGGAATATTATATGTAGAGAATTGCAAAAAAATGGGTCTGAAAGGATGAGAGAAATGCCAAAAAATGTTCTTGGAACTTTCTGAACTTTACATGGGGCTTTGACATTGTTTGACGTGAAATTTTCTCTACCTTCACTGTAAATGTGGCTTGTTGCTGATTTGGGATGAGTTGGGCAATGCATTTTTCTAAAGCACGTTGAGTGAAGGGGGAGAAAAAGGAGCTGTTGTTCTGCTTTCCCTTCCTTCCCCTGACTTAGTTTAGTAGATTAGGAAAAACCTGGGATAGAGCTTTGACAGTTGGCTGTTCCTTGCCAAGAGGGACATGTCTATCACTTGCGGGAGATCTTTGTCTGGGACTCAGAACAGAAAGGTGAAGACTGTATTCCATATCTTCCTTTTGGGGTGGATTTCTCAGGGTTCTGAGAAATCTGTGACCCAGGTCTGAGATGATGATAGAAGGGAAGATACGCTATGGCTGTTGTTCTTCTGAATAAGCCAAAGATAAACTAGTGATAAGTAGTAGCCTGCTGTTGTAGTTTTAAAAGTACGGATCTGGTAGATGAGGCAGATTAAGGAAAAAGAGCTCTGCATTGTTTGACTTGTTTGGTAACATTTCCCATAGCATTTCAAATCAAAGTTACATGAAAGTAACTCAGTCTTTCCATATATTATTTGTGGTTTTCTACCTGCTATATATTACTCATGCTTTCAGAAGATTGTTTTAATACAACAATAACATTTTAGTTACTTATTCTTTAGCTTGGCAAAATTACAGCACCCATGTAAGTTTCATTGACTCCTAATTATATGACTTCCTCCTTCTACTTTAGAAACTGTTCAGAAGAGAAATTCAGCCCCCATTTAAACCTGCTTCTGGAAAGCCAGAAGATACCTTCTGTTTTGATCCAGAATTCACAGCAAAAACACCAAAAGGTAATTGTGCATAGTTATAAATCAGGGAGGCTCGTAGGACAAGAACGGTCAAGTTAATGTCACAACACCAAGTGGAAAAGTCAGTGACAAAATTAAAAGGAAGGGGTGCAACAGGATTCCAGTACTTTGAAAGGAGGGTGTTCTGCTCAGCGGGTTCCTATTCTTTGAAATATTCTGCTAAACTTTGGTTCACCAACACAAAAAAAAAAAGAGTATCAACAGCTTAATTACAATTTCTAGTTATGGTTTAAAGTCAGATATACAGTGTTTGGCAGGGGGGAAATTATTTAATACCAAAAGTAGACTAAATTTGATTGCAGCAGTGATTATTTTTAGGGTCAGTATTCCACTGAAAATTACTTGCTTTAAGTAATTTTCTCCAGCCTATTATAATTATTAAAATTAAATCTTTTAGAACTAGCATAATCATAATCATTTCCTTGAGCTGTTCCCCTCGCTAGCCATGCCGAATTTGACTTTAGTCTTTCAGGAAATGGCGATTCAAAGGTAGAGAAGAGCAGGGGAAATGTACAGTGGATACTGCTAGATCAGTTGCGAAGACATCTCAAATTTTCCTAAGCTTCTTGAAACTGTCTTTAAAATATCCCTTAGATTTATTGCACTATGAAAATTTCCAAGTAACTGAACTTGAAAGCAAAGACAGTGAGTGCAAGCACTTATTGCTTAGTATGCTCCAAGTTTCACTGCAGGTTTTCTTTTGTGAATTTTTGCTTTACTGCTGCATCCAACTTTTAAATCCACTTGTCATGTTTGTTTGGAGAATGTCTGTGATTTGAATAGGCCACGCAGAATTATCAAGCTGTGCCTACTGTGAAATTTCAAACAGTGAATTCAGAGATGCACATGATACATAGAATCAAGAAAACTTGATTCTAATTATTCAGTAGTATTACTGACCAAATATCCTTGTATTGCCTCACTTCTGCCTTGCCAGTGGCACATATACCACTGAAGCAGCAAAATCTGCAGGCATTCTTATGCAGTCCTGGAACATGAGGCTATAATCTTTATTTTTTTTCTCATAAGTAGTGTTGTGCTTCGATAAACTTCTTCCTAAAAACATGGATTCATACATTAGTTCCCGCAGTGTTTTGCAGTTTTAGGTAAAACCCAGGAATACTTTGTATAATAGAAGTAGGAGAAGACTGATAACTAACTAGAAGTCTTATGCAACATCTGGTGTTAACTCTTGATTGCTTCACTTCCCTCAGAATGTTTCTTTAACGTATCTCTCCTGAATGTTCAAAAATAGCCTTGCTGGGATTTAGTCATGCTAATCGAATGTGTATGCCATTAGATTCTCCAGGAGTCCCACCTAGTGCAAATGCACATCAGCTTTTCAAAGGATTTAGTTTTGTGGCAACTACTACCGTCGAAGATCATAAAATATCACCACTCACCAATATACTGCCAATAGTACAGGTAACACTCTTTTTATCCTTTGGGAAACTGTTTTGACGTGCCAAAGATTGACCAGTATTTAATGTTTACGGTCTGTTCTTTTTTGCTGGGGAGACTGTTATAAAATGTGCAGTATTAAAGTTCTTCCGTGGGATATTTTTGAATTTTAAAAAGTGAATTGCAGTTTTTCTGGAGGCAGAATTGGAAGGAGAAAGCATGGGCAAACAGAAGAAGCTTTTGCTATTGGAAACAGTATTATGGCAAAAAGTGTCTTATTGCTTTAGATGACAGCTTTCATGTGTTTGTTTTTTAAAGCAACTTCACGGAAACAGCGCACAGTTTACTGATGTGTATGAACTGAAGGAGGATATTGGTGTTGGTTCCTACTCTGTTTGCAAGCGATGTATACACATAGCTACAAACATGGAGTTTGCTGTAAAGGTACTTAAATAAATTTCACTGTGACGGTTCTGAAATTGTGTAGTGGATTTGTAAATTTAAATGCATGAATATGCTGTGAGAAATGAAAAAAAGAGGTTTATTTGTTAAAATTGTGTATTGGCTTCTGTAGTTGCTCTTTTTGTGGGTAGAGTTATGGTGTTGAAGAACTGGCTTTGCAGTTACAATCTTGAAGGCTGAGAATACTGTATGATGATGAGAACACCTGAAATAAAATAAGGTCCACAAGGGTGGAACTGGGCTGCATGGAATTAGTGATGCTTTGCACAGTCCGTTGCATTTCCTTGTCCATTGGAGCAGAATAGACTGCATTGATGATACGATTTTAACTGGTAGGCAGGATTGAGCAAGAAATGAACTAACAGTGGAATGTAAAGCTGGAAGATGGATTAGTTGTGATTAGTAAGAAGTAACGAACTCTAGAAACTTGTTTTGTATTTATATTCTTACTTCAACAGAATAAAAAAAATTTCTTTGTTACATCTTTAGCCAAGTTGTTTTTCTTGTTGCTATATTTTGCAGATAATTGATAAAAGTAAGAGGGATCCTTCAGAAGAAATTGAGATTCTCATGCGTTATGGACAACATCCAAATATTATTACCTTAAAGGACGTATGTACCTCTTTTTCTCTGCTACCTCTTACTATACAGTAGTCAGTAAATAAATATAGATGTAGGAAGTTTATATGGATTCCTTAAATTTCTTTTACATTGTAAAATATATTGGGAGAGCAGTACATATAGTAAAGTGCTGAGTATTTGAAAATATGACATTGTCCTGATACTAATTTTTTCTAAAGGCTGTTTAATGAACTTGAAGTAAGAGATGATGTAAAGGTGAGAAATACCACATTTCTTCTTACTTCAAATGAGTAGCTAATGTGTTGGTAATCTGAATCTGAAAATGCAGTGGTATGTTGTCCTGTATATGCAGAATGCCAGCGGCTAAAAATTCCCCATGGAGGGGAGGCAATAGGGAGTGGTAGGGCTACTCTCCTTTTACAACAGAAGTTCCTAGGCTGAAAAATTTAATTCCAAGTCATGAATTAACAGTCGATTACCTGAACATCTCACAGAATGACACATAAGCTGTCTTATACTTTATGCTTTAAGGCTCCTGAATTGCAGAATTAAATTGGACAGTCCCTGCTGTTTGTGCTTTATGTTCATATGTGAATAGGTGAACAATCTAGTCTGTAATTTTCATTTATCAGTATGTATAACTGTAGATGATCCTTTTTAATAGATATGTGTGTATTCATATATGTATGCACTTGTTAAACTTCTTGTCAGGTGTATGATGATGGTAGGTTCATATACCTTGTCACTGAACTGATGAAAGGAGGAGAGCTGCTTGATCGAATTCTCAGACAGAAGTTCTTCTCAGAACGAGAGGCTAGCGCTGTATTATACACTATAACAAAGACTGTGGACTACCTGCACTGCCAAGGAGTGAGTGATTTCTTCTGACATAGCTTCTTTTGTATTTCTTGGAATAAACAAATGCCTTTTGTTACGTGCTTTGGTTGGCTCGTTTTTATGGCAGAAGGGAAGAAGATTTCTGAGTATTTTATGACAAAGGTGAATAATATAAACAACTCACCCTGTTATTCTGGCAAGCCCTTTTGACTCTACTTTTACAGTTTATGAAACAGCAGATATTTGTTCTCTTATGCTTGTTGGCAGATGGTTATGTTAGTTCCAGTTGTGTTATGAGCCGGTAGGCTTTTTTGTGACATTGCTTGAACTAGAATTCTTTCTTACTTGAAAGTTATGCAATTGTGTAGACCTGTTAATAACTGTATTAATCTAGAGAACAGCCTTTATAAATTGCAGATTATGTACAGATAAACGTACATGCAACTTCTAAGTGATGGATTTTAAAATTTCTTTGTTTAAAGGTAGTGCATCGAGACCTTAAACCTAGTAATATTTTATATACGGATGATTCGAATAATGCTGATTCTATCAGGATTTGTGATTTTGGATTTGCAAAACAACTTCGAGGAGAAAATGGATTACTTCTAACTCCGTGCTACACTGCAAACTTTGTGGCACCAGAGGTATCTTAAGCTGCCGTGTGTTTTGTCTGTGCTGTTTTTGATGCATCAAGTACATAAGCTTTTTAGTAGTGCTTTAAAAAAAAAAATTCTGCTAGTTCTCCTAAATATAATTATACATAAACACTGGTGCATATGTTTATAATAAACCTTCCTTAAAAATAGCAGAATCCACCCTCAAAAATAAGATGTAAGCCTGCTGAGAATCTTAAGAGATGATGTTCTGGGAAAAAGAAGTATTGTTGATAGTTACTGTAAGTAACCTGTATATTGAAAAAGAAATAATCAAGCCTCTGAAATTATCGTGGAATTGACTTACCCTTCCTTAGGCTGTGTAGTGCTGTTGGTTTGAGGTGTCTTTTTGATATATGAAAAGTCTTCAACACTCTTTGTTTTCTAGGTTCTCATGAGACAGGGATATGATGCTGCTTGTGACATATGGAGCTTGGGTGTTCTTCTTTACACAATGTTGGCAGGGTGAGAAATAGTTCTTATCTTTTTCTGTTTACCTAAAATTCCAGCATGCTACATGAATCCATGCTTTCATTAAAACTGTGAGGTATTACCTCATTGATTTGAATGCAGAGTGACGAAGACACTGAAGTACAACAGGAAGCTATAAATAGATGTGTACATAAAATAGGCTTATCTTACAGGTAGGTTCAGGTAGACTTTCTTCTGTAGTGCATGACTAGAGGATGCCAAAGACTGTCCCCAGTTTCCAGGAGAGAATTTAGTCTGTGAAAGTATGCGGTGGTTTTCTTCTGTCTCCTGCCTCTTGTCCTCCCCACCCAAGTACCCTTGTAGTCCACCTTCTTGTATCCACTGCCACAGGTTTACTCCTGGCCCTTTTGTAGAACACACTGGCTTGTAACCTCTTTAAGTTTTTGAAACCTCTAACCATTAATTAAGCACAATGAAGTGCTTCGCGGCTGAATGATAAAAGTTTTTCTGAATTTTGCCCTAACAGAAAAATAGCAGATTTTTTGTGTCTTATAGATAAATACTATCTATTGGAAACTGTTCCTCTTGATAAATTTTTACTTCTCTGTGTAAAATCACCATCACCACTACAGCTCTGTCATCAAAACTCAGATTGCTGTATGATTTAAGTGCAAGTATGCAGATATTGGGCAGTATACTGCCTGCACACTTGAGAAACATTGTCTGAACAAAAGGTATGGCAGGTCTAAAATGTGGGGGAGGAATGGTCCAGCATGAGTTCCTGTCTTTCCATTTTTGTTCCTCTTAAGCTCATCAACTGGAAGACTAGAACTAACTGGCTGGGATAGTTCCTAAATATCTGTTGATGCTGGTTGATCTTTCTGCTATGCAGAGCTTTCGAAGTACTAAGATAGAATGCATTAAGCTTTGTTATTGTTTGCAAGCTAATTTGAAATCTAAGGGGTATTATGTTGTAACTACTTAATCAGAGTAAGATTTGGGGTTTATAGTTAAAACTAACTTGGTGCTAGCCTATGATCATAGGAGATGCCAGAACATTGTAGTACTCTTGACATTGTTAAAAGGTATATCTAAGTGATTCAGATCAGTTTTCAGATTTAGCAATTTACTTTGAGCTCATCATGCTAGGATTTGTAGAAAGTAAGCCATATTTACAGGAAAACCTGTGAACTGTTACAAGCTCCCAAACCCAATGATCTTGTGGTTTAAGCCTCCCAAACTCACTTAAGTAAAAAAAAAGGTCATGAAAATTTTTTTGTAACTTTTCCACAAATGATAAATGTGTGTACGTTGTGCTCATTCTCCGTCTAATTAAATGCACGTACCCTAAACACAATATTGCTCCAGCTTTATTGGGCCATTCTGTTAGGTTACTGTTCCAGGTTTGGATTACTTTACATGCTTTTGTAATCTAGCATAATCTGTGTTGATGAATCACTTCTGTTTAACTTGAAGGTCTGTGCTCATTAGGATGCATTATTAAGATACTAATTTAAGACCTCTTTTCGTCTGCATTTCCTATTATTCTACTTGATTAACAACAATTACGGGAAAAAGAAAATAATACAGTTTCAAAGATGAAATGCTAATGTATTTAATAGTATATAGTGTGTTTGTGTTGGCAGTGGGATGTCTAATCAGAATGGTTCATGAGATTTTACCAATTTCTTGCAGCTTCTTACCTATAACACTGCATTTTGTTCTGCTTTTTTTTTTCTTTCAACAGCTATACTCCATTTGCCAATGGTCCTAATGATACTCCAGAGGAGATCCTGGTACGGATAGGCAGTGGAAAATTCTCTTTAAGTGGAGGCAACTGGGACACTGTTTCAGATGCAGCAAAGGTGTAAATGTGTTTTGGTTTTGTTCTTATGTTTTTGTAGAATTCAGATGAACATCTACTGAACTTTATAAAACAGACTAGTCTAACAGAGTAGTTCCTGTTATTACCTGCAAAATTTATTGTAATGAAGGTCGTCTAGTCCAACGTCCTGCTCAGAGCAGGGTCAGCTGTGAGATCTGAGCAGGTAGCTCAGGGCTTTATTCAGTCTGACTTCAGAAACCTGCAAGGGTGGAGACTGAACAGCTTGTCTGGGCAGCCTTTTCCAACACCTGGCTACTGTAATGAGGAAAAAGCTGCTCCTGATTCCAAGCAAGAACATCTCTTGTTTTACTTTGTCCTCTGTCTCCGTTCCGTTGGCCGTGCTGACTAAAAGAATGTCAGCCACCTTAGATGCCAGGTCATGCTGGTAGTTCAGGTTCAGTTTGCTGTCTACCAAAATGTCCTGGTCTTGATCAGCAAAACTGGTCCCCAGCCAGTCAGTCCCCACCCCGTACCTTGGTGACAATTTCTTCTTTTCCAAGTGCAGGACTTTGGATTTGTCCTTCCTGAATTTCGTGTGGCTCTGGTTAGCCCATTACTCCATCCTGCCCTGCCCTTAACTCATTAGCTCTTTCCCCACACCTCCAGTTTGGTGCCCCACTGCAGACTTGGCAAGAGTGCACTCTCTTCCTTTCCCCCAAGTTGCTGATAAAGATTTTAAATAAGATAGGCCCCAATATAGGCTTTTCGGATCAGCAGTGTGTTTTTCTTCCTTATTTTATTGGATCAGAAGCAGGTGTTTGGGATTCCTTAAATGGAAGGATGAGTTTTTACAATAATCTGTTAGTTCTAGTAGCGTAGCTAACCAGTCTTGCATTAATAGGTTAATTTTTTGTAGTGCAATTTCTTAAGTGTGCAACGCTGATATCATCGGATCTTTTGTCATTGGTAGTACTTTTGGCAATTGAACTAGTACTTTAACAACCAAATATATCTGGATATCTTGCCAAAATCTTGATCAGCCTGATTACACAGCTGTCCTTTTCATTTAAAGACTGAATGTCTCATCAATTGCTGTATGTATTCTCTGGGTTTGGTGTTGGCCTGGACTGTAGGTATCTTAGTCACCAGTGTTACCTTTTATGAAGATTGGCATTAATATTAAATCTTTTCCTGATCCTTTGAAACAGCACTATTTGTTCATTTCAGTAGGAGTGATTCAGAATACTTGTTGGCTGATGCTGTCTTAGCACAAGTAATTCACTTCTGTATATTTAAGCATGGTTAACGTTTTGTACCTAAAACAAAGGGAACATTCTGTCAGCTTATTCATATTTTGTTTTCTTTCAAGCTGTCTCTGTTCTGTGCCCTTCCCACCCAGCTCTTCTTTTGACCAATGTTGTAATTAGTAGCTTATTGCTAATGCTGCTAAACAGGCAAAAACAAGTGTCCGTTTCTGTTGGCTTTACTCTGTACATAGCTCCTCAAAGGAAAAATTCATTGATAATATATCACTATATATGAATTCGGTTGTAATACATAGTCAGCAGATCCCAAATGTGTAGAATGAACAAGGAGAGATGTTTGCTTTCTTCCATAAAGTCTGTGTACTAAATTTTAATAGGAGTTCTAGTCTTTAAAATGTTATATTAATAACAAACGAACTGAAATATGAAATGCACAAACAACAGTAAGATTCTTTACAATAAAGGCTTGCTCTGTTAAACTGATTAAATAGTACAACACATTGTTTTTGGACCTCTGCAGTGTCAAGGCACAGAATGATCCAATTTATCTGCTGATTTTTGTGTGTGTGTGTGTTTGCATTGTGTTAATCCCTGCCACATAGGGTACTTTTTTGCATTGCTGCCATAATTAATGCTTTAAAGTCTGTATAAGATTATTTTAACTGAATAGTATGTGTTTTTCATTTTTATCTAGGACTTGTTATCACATATGCTTCATGTAGATCCACATCAGCGATACACAGCAGAGCAAGTACTAAAACATTCGTGGATAGCCTGTAGGGACCAGTTGCCACATTATCAACTAAACAGGCAAGATGCACCACATCTAGTAAAGGTAAAACCGCCTGAAGGGTGAACGTTGCTTGAACTGGTGAATGCACAGTGAATTGGGCTGTGTTTAGAGCTACAGACAGAAATAGTGGTTTTTTCTTTAGAAATGAGCTTTCTTTTGTTTTCCCTAGTACATACATATTTAAGTTACATGAGCAGACAAATTATTGGTAAACTAATTTTTTTAACCTATGTATAAAGGGAGAGATTTTTCTGGGTGTTTGTTTTCAAAGATTAAGGTAGCTTTGGCCATATAGAAACCTGACCAGTAAGTTATCTGAGACTGCCACTAGTCTCCTAGTATTCTTATTCAGGAACTCTTTTGGGATTTCTTTCTGTGACTGGCTCATGTTGTGCTTTCCTAACATAAATTAATAAACTACACCACAGTTTTCCCACCAGTATTTTACCTGTTTGTTCCATATCTGTGTTTCTGACTTGTGAAACACAAACGTTCAACTGTATGCAGGCAGCTTTTAAGTTGACTTCGTTAGCTTTGTTGGATTCGAAAACAAGGACCTGCAATAGCCAGTCTTAATTGTGTTGTCTTCGTAAGTCAGGACCTGGACAGTCACTTAAGTGGCTGTATTTGATAAATTCATGCTAATGTAGCTTGAAAGATACTAAAATTCTGACCCACATTAAAAGGTTACTCCTACATCTAAGGTATGTAAAAGAATTATGTAAGAAAGAAAAATATCGGACACCTGTGCTCAGAAGCGTGACGGATTCAGCAATACATTTGTTGTGGGTTTGTGTTTTGTTGGGTTTTTTTCAGGAGAAACTTTAGAGAATGTGCATGACCTGCTATAAGTCCTGTATTTTTTTAATAGAGTTAATTAAGACTTTAAGATTCTATAGCTTTTATTTTCTGATTAAAATGACCCTTACAGCCTTTTATATATTTCGTTGTTCTCTAGGGAGCCATGGCTGCTACATATTCTGCACTGAATCACAAGACATTTCAACCAGTGTTGGAGCCTGTTGCAGCCTCAAGTTTAGCTCAGCGACGGAGCATGAAAAAGCTAACATCAACAGACTTATAGATCCACTGGGACACCTTAGCAAACAGAAGCAAGGGGAAAATCCAATAAGTGGCTCTATTTTGCCTGACCTGTGATCAAAAGGCATCTATGGTTTCCTGCTACACTACTTGAATTCTGTAAAAGTCCTTTTTTTAAAAAGAAAAAAAAAATCCACAGGTTCATACTGTGTTGTTTTACAGGCCGTATCTGTTAAATTAATTTAAACATCAGGTACACCATAATGAATTTCTCTACACTGTCCTTTAAGAAATCTGTTGCAAACATTCTTTCACATTCTGTATAGTTTTGCTGGGTTCATTTAAAAAATGGTTTAGGGGACCGTTGCCAATGACCAAGTTGTATATAAAGTGTCAGTGTAAGTTTTCTTTTCTTCACACCTTTAGACCCTGTTGTGAAGGACAAAATCTTAATTTTGTAATTGGGCACTTAATTAATTCAACCTAATTCATTTAACTTGTTCATTACTATTATGAAAAGCTGACTAATGTATTGTGCCAGTGTTAAATGCATTAGTGCTAATTTGGAAGGTCTGTGTTTGCATGGTGCCGGTAACTGATAAGTTTATGTGAAAACACAAACAGGAGGGATGTGTAAGATTCTGCACTTTACCTGTTAAACTTAATTTGATGACCCAAAAGAAATGCTGATTAACAAATGGCCTCTTACAGGAAAATGAACATTTCTAGTTGTTTCCACGAATGGTATTGTTGTCCTGCACTGAGCTGGAGAAAGTAAGTATGTGTATAAACTGTCAAAATTAAGGATCTCAGTAACATTGGTACTACTTCAAAACAATATCATGCAATCTAATACTACTTGTTGTTTATATTGTCTATCCATTAGTACAGTGACTATGTTTCTGTTTTCTCGGCAGTCGTTTCCACTGAGTTTACCCAATATTAAGGCTTTTTGGCGTAGAAGACAAACTGACACTTTATTATAACAAACTTGGCACGTGGATTTTATTTTTTATTTATTTGATTTTTATAGAACGTTGCTTCTGTCTGAATCTCTCGCCGCATGTACAAATATTACAGAACATAAATGCAAAATTCTGTTTGCCTAACTGTAGGGGTAGCTTGGGAAAATAAATAAGCCTTGCAGTGTGCCCAGATAAGGGAATTCTGACCAAGAAATTTCACAGTTACGGAGAAGATACTGACAACATCCTGCCGCCAGTGCTCGCTCACCTTCTTGTCTTGGTCTTAGGACTTGATGTTAGGTGTCAGCTGTTTCTAAATGCTGTGATGGAGAGAAAATTAATTCCAGGGCCAGAATTATCTTGGGGTTTTCAGACTCAAAACCAGTGCTAACTGCTAGTAGACTGGGAACTAATGCATTCAGAGATGATGAGCTTAAAAGTATTTTCAAAAGTTGTGGACAGAACTGTGCGATTGTACAGTCGTAGTAGGATGAAAATCTGAAGTGTATTGGAGACCAGCGATTCGGCTGTGTACAGTTAGAGAATCCAAGTGACCAAAACTCAAATGTAATTCAGACTGATTTGCCATAATTGATTTTTCTGTTCCAGATACCTTTGGTAGCCAATTACAAGATGCCAGTGATGGCAGAAATCAGTGGTTTGAGACAGGGAAAAAAAGCTTTCAGGACAATTCTGGCCCAACTGCCAAGAGCGGCAGTAGTAACTCAGATCTTAAAAGGCAGAGGGTGCTGGCTGGTTTTTGCTCATACCTGTGAAGTACTTGGTGGTGTTGGAAGTACTGTTAGATAAGCTGCTTTCTTTTGTTGTGGTGGGGGAAGATGGAAATTATCTGGCCAAATAGTTAGGTATGAATATATGTAGATTTGAGACTTAATGAATATAGCAAACATAGGTGTGCTATTTGTATCATGCAGAACATACCCCATACTAAATTTCTGGAGTGTTTGATAGATGTTGGAAGCTTTAGGGGCCATTTGTGCCTAGTTTTGAGGTGCCTGTTTGAAATGGTTGAAAGCTTATCAAAGAACACAACTGCTTCCTGGAAAGCTTATTGTTCAGTACAAAATCTGCCCCTTACGCAGCTGGTTCATCCTTCTTTTCGTTACTGAAGACCTTTGCCAGCAAGAATGCCTGTAAACCTCTTGTCTATAGTCTGTCAGTATAACTTTTTTGTAAATTTACAAATGACTGCCAGAAGAATTTGAATTCACTCTAAGGAAAAGAAGAAAAAAAAAAAAAGTGGTGGAAATAAAGCCCCCCCTGCTCAAGGTATAATGTGGGTTGAAACATAGGACTAAAAACTGTTGAGGATAGAGGGTAATGCGAGGCGTGGAACACAACTGAAATGTCAAATTTGAATTGTCTTCAGCTTTCCCGTAAGGTAGCAGCTGGTCTTTAATGGCTTTATTCATGAATCATTTAACAGTGCTCATATTGGTATCTTCTTTTAGCTTGCTTAGAAGCACCTTAAAAGCATTTTGCACAAAAGCGGTTGTAAGCAGCTGAAGGTACTTAAGTTCTTCTTGGTGTGCAACACAAAGGTGGTAAGAGTACACAAACAAGATGGATATTCTGATTCTCAGCAAAGAATTGAAAACATCTCCTATAAAGTTATCCCTGCTGGTTTTATATCATTACTAGCCTTTACTGCAAGTGGTAGTCCTGGGGAAAAAGCAAGGTTTCAGTGACTGCAACATTACAAAGTTGTCTTATCACAAGAAAAACATATGGGCAAACATCTTTGTTATGTCTGACAGGCCAGTGTACCCCGGTATGCCAATTTTAATCCTTAATTTGGGGCTAAAAGTTCACTTGCTATTAATATTTCAGCATATCAGTCTTTGAAACATTTTGGTTATGCAGGGATACAAAAGAGTTCACTTGCAGTTTACTCTTACTGTATAGTATTTAATGATAATCCTCTTTGTGATGCTTCTTTTGGAATTTCTTGCATAATTCTCATCCTTTTTTTTTTTTTTCCAGACTTGTGTTTTGTTCAGTTAAGCAGTTGTATAAAAGTAGGATGGTCTGCTCATGAGTAATCAATTAAATGTTTGAGATGGAAGAATGCTTAATTTGAATGTGCTTTTGACTGAAGTGAAAGGTTAAATTGTTTCACTTCCCTATCGTCTCCACACAGTTCAAGATTAGAAACTAATTACGATCTTACTGATTATTTTTTTAAAGTACGATTTTTACAGATACTTATAATTACGAAGAAGCAGGCGCACATACTGTGTATTTAGAGGAATTTCCAGAGAACTAATGAACACCTTAAATTATAAAATTTTTTTGATATGGCTTCTGTTACTGCCAGCAAAACACTTTCTACTCTGATGTTTGGTAATAGCAATTATAAGTTAAGTGCTAGTTCTCAAGTGCGCACAGAGCCTGATACATTCTCGCTGAAGAGAGTAGATTCCCACAGACGTCAGCTATAGCTGGGGCAGGCTCACGGCGTTTTGCGGTTCTTTCACCCCTTGGTGATTTGCAGTTTCTATCTTCAGTTATCCTTTTGATAAAAAGCGAGGAACTCTGTTGTATTCCTGTTATGTATCCAAAAACTATGCAGTGGCATCGCTATCAGCCAGTGGCGCCTAATGAAGAGTGCCCGTACCAGAGAGCGTTACCGTTGGTGGCTTCATTTAAGCCGCTCTTCTGTGGCTTGTGTAGTCTCAATGCTGTTGTTAGCATGTTGTATGTGTTTTCCCATTGTGCTTGAATCTACTAAATTCTCTTTGACCACGCAGAGACCCTAAGGTGGTATAGGTGGTCTAAGCCTACTGTCTGGTTGAGGTCTGTGCTATAGTATGGTTCAGATGTTCTCCTTGCATCCGGAGAAGGCATCCAAAACTTCACCCAAGTCGGTCATACTGAGCCTGAATTCTGTCTTCCATGCTTTAATTCCTTTTCCAAAGCTAATCTTCCTATGTCCAATAGTTAAAACTATCTCTAGCAAACTTCAGCAGTTGGAAGTTACTTGCAGTATACTTGGAAACGGGTCGTCTGCAGTGGCAGATTGCTTCATCCAGTACTTGGTGCTCTGCCCTCAGATGGTACAATTAAAAAGTTGAGATAGCTTGTAAGAATTGTTAAATTAATTACACAATAATATAGTAATTATCCTGATTTGTTGCAGTGAAATTAGGCTAAAATATCAATGCAAACATGGGGTTTGTAGCACTTAAGTTATCCAGTCTGATCCAGAATTAGAAGTTTGCAAATATTTGCGGGTGGGGAGGGAGGAGCAGGTTTTTCTTTCTCAAAGTGTTCAGAAGGCTTCTGAAGCCGATTAGAGTCCTGATGTAATCCTATGGGAGCTCTATATGATTAAAAAAAAAAAAAAATTATCATCAAAAGCTGATTCAAAAACTTTCTTGGGTGTGTATTGATACCTGTTGGGAACATGCCTGCGCTGTCATTCATACCATACCATCCTTCTGCATTAACACCCCTTTAGTTAAAGTACATTCCAAATACTGTTTGTCCCTACTTCACTCTATTATTTTTTTGAATGTTTACTCCCCCTAATTAAGTTGTTGTTGATAAGCTGACATTTTCCTTTCAGAATAGAAGAATGAATACAGATTTTTTTAAAAAACCCTACCCTTAGTGTATAGCTAAAGCTGACTTGAGTAATTATAATAAATTATGGAATTACAAGTGTCCCCCAAAAAAAATCAGTGACTGGTTTTCTTGAGATTTTTCCTATGTAATGAAAGCAAACTTTCTTGAAAGCTGTAAAAGATAGTTAATTGATTGTTTTTCTCTTAATAATTAAGATTTGGGCAATAGCTTATTACCAGTAGTGAGTCTGAATAACATTGAATCCTGTTTTGGAGTGTTTTATGTGAGAACTGAAAAGATGCTCGAGGTGGATCTCCTTTGCAGGACAAAGTGTTCTCATTTTGTGTGTTTTGCATTAAGCTTATGAGCAGCATTTGCTAAGTAATTGCATTGTCATAATATCCCAAGCACTTTGGCATCTTGCACTGATTCTCTGATTAGAGCTAAAACTCTTCTGGCACGTGACTGGCGATAAATCTCAATATTCGAAAGGGCATTAATTGAAAACAGTGTGCAATGAAATACATGCTCTCTGAGGTACTTCAAAAGATGAAACTATACAAAAGGTCCCCGTTATCAGATATTGTAACTGTCATTTCTTTCTCTAAGCATATTGTGGATTTTGTATCATATTGTATTTATTTCATTTAATTTTAAAAAAAAATGTTTTCTTTAAAGCTCTGTATATATTGACATTAAAGTTTGCATTGTACTACGTTCTCTTCTCCTTGTAAGGCTGAATCTAGTAGTGCATTGTATGGTATGTTGTTTTTCTTTGCACTGTTGCCTTGAATTACGACATGCCAAAGACAACCTCAAAATTGTATTTATTTTTGTTAAACTTTGTGAATAATGATAAAGGTACAGTTTTAAATAGCTGGCAGTTCCTTGAGTACTAGAATAAAAAGGTTGCAGATTCATAATATTTTATAATTGACAAAAATCCATCATTTCTGATTTAGAAATTCACCAACTTTTTTTTAATTGATAAAAAAATCAATAAGCGAACATTCCTAAATTAAATGTACAGTGAATTGCATTATTTGGTAAACCTTGCCAAAAATCTCACATACATCAAGAGCTGTTTATAAATTTATACTCACAGTCAAGTGTTTTATGCCGCATTTTCAATAAAACACACATTCACTGATAGGGTTGATGTATTACTTTAGGGTGGGAAGATCTGCCTTCTGTATGTTTTTCAGGTATCTGGTCAGATTTAACTTTATCCATTAAGAGGAAATAATTTTCCTGCAAAGATGTGGATCTTTGGAAATACTGGAATACTGGCACTGGGATTATAAATGAGGATAACCGCATTAAAAAGTGACCTGCACGCCTGGTCAGAGTTAAGCTCTGCGCCAGTGTTTGCCAGGCGAGCTGCCCAGAGCTATGGTAGCCAGCGCTGCCTCCTGACGCTGCGCTGGCTTGGTTTGGGCTGGTGAATCGCTGCAGGTTATTGAACTGGTCTGTCCTGTACGTGCACTGTTCCTGTGAAGCCAGATGTTGTTGATGTCCTCTCTGCGAGGTGGTGGAACAGCTCAGTACGCAGCTCGTAATCCCCATCACGGGACGAGAAGATGAGATTTTGATATAATGGCATCGATGTTAAATGGCAATATCTGGGTTTAAAATGCTTCTAAGGTACTTGGTAACTAGTGTTGCTCTTTGTATTCAAAATGGGTTATAGGTACCTTACTTTTTTAGTTACCCTATCAGTCTTTATATCTAACCTAAAAACCTAAACCCTAGATATATATATCTCTAACCTAAAACCAGTTTTTTTTCCACAGTTGCCTGCAGTAAATCCATCTCCTGGGTGATGTTTGCTCACATGAGATGCTGCTTTTAAAAAGCACTTTTGGGCCAGTCTGGTGGAGCCGCCTGGCCTGGGGACAGCCTTTGCCGGGGGGGCTGCGCCTGGCACTGGCAGCGCGTGAGGAGGAGGGAGCTCTGCGGTCCCCCGCAGACAAACCCCTCAGCAATTTGGGGAAGGATCAAGTTCTTCAGCCTTTTAATTTTTTTTTTTAAATATTTTCATTAATAAACTGGTAAGTGAAAGAGGAAAGAAAAAGCAGGAGCTGGCCAAGGACCAAGCTCTTCGTGGCAGGAGCTGTGCACTTGCCCAGCAGTGCCAGCCCACCCGCGGCGTGACGGGGGCTTTGGGGTCGGGGGCTCTGGAGGTTGGGCCAGGGCTTGGCGGAGCGGTGGTGGTGGTGGTGGTGGTGGTGGTGGTGGTGGTCCTGGGACATCCTCCCGCTGTGGGAGAGCAAACGGCAAAACTGTGCCTTGAGCTGGGAAGAAGTGGGTGACTGAAGCCATATAGTAGGTAACATGGCAAAAAGTTTCCATGATGGTGGATTTCCTCCATTTCATGGAAGGTAGGCAGGAAAGAGTGACCAAATTGATTGAAAAGATAAAAATAATTTTAAAATTACAAAAGCCCCAGAGTCTCAAGTAGTGAGTTCCTGTAGGCTTGGTGAAGGTGCTGGTAGGAGAAGAGACAAGGCATGGACTGAAAACCAACCAGCCTTACTCATCGGGTGCCAGTGAATGTTTTCAGGAACTGGGGACAGGGAGAAGCCCGGTGTTAGGAAGGAGACTACAGAATGTGCCTTAATTGCATCCTGCTCATTTCGCTTTCCTGCAAGCATTCTCAGAGGCTGTTTTCCCCATGGATCATCTCTGAAGCGTTACAACTGTAAGAGGCACATTCCCGTGTCTCTTGTGCTTGTACAGCACGGAAAATGTTTTGAGGTGAAGAAGATGCTCTCAAAGATACTTAAAATACGTTTGCTTTAGCTGAGTAGCTTTCCAGAGGTGGTCACCAGATGGAGTTCACATCATCGTGTATTACCGTGCTGGGCACCGAGGAGCGGTGATGTTGGGGACACCGGGCCGTGGCTCTTGAGTGTGACCTCTCCGGTGGCAGCGCTGGAGGATGCAGGGCAGGAGGTGAGGGCTGACAGCGCAGCGACACGATACCCCCACCTGAGCAGAGACCGATACCCCCATCTGAGCAGAATCCGTGAATGAAGAGTGCCGTTTCCAGATCTTTCCTCGTCTTTGAGGCGTAGGGCTGCTGCCCCGCTGGCCCCGCTTCCAGCGCCTCCTTGCCCAGCCACTAGCGCCGAACTGGGAGAGGCAGCAGGTGCCTGCTGGTACACTTGCCAAAATATGCATTTAACTCTATTTAACTTTTTTTTTTCTCCCCTAGAACTGCAGAATTTCTCTGGAGGAAAGGGGCTGGGGCTTCTTGTATGCCTCTTGAAAGACACGGAAGACAACTTTTGCCGGAGGTGCGGCTCAGTTTTCTTCCTTGCTGTGCTACAGGACCTTTAGGGCGGTTGTGCTCGGGCGAGGGCAGCCCCCAGCTCTCCCGTTCCCCCAGCAGAGGACCCTGCTATCGACTCACGTGCCAAAAGCGGAGCAGAAAGCCCAGGGCTGGTGGACGGATTTTCTCTCTGTGGAGCAGAAGGCAGCACCAGGGAACCACTG
>JAVJGI010000037.1:21454507-21475018 GCA_035590275.1 Ibycter americanus
TCCCCCGGGGGCTGCGGGCAGCCGTGCCGTGCCGTGCCTGCGCTCCCCGCTTCGCCCAGGAGGTGGCGGCAGCGCTCCGCACCCGCCCCGCACCGGGCCTCGTGTGAAACCCCGTAACGCCGGAGGGCTCACACCCGGGAGGGCGGTGCTGGGATTCTGTTGCATGCCATTATTACTATTATATTGTTTTATTACTATGTTTCTTATTTATTATCATTATTTAACGTTTTATTTTTATTTTATTATATTGTTATTTTTATCGGGTTTGTTATTTTTACTATTTATTTTTGGTTTTATGACTTTTTATTATTTTGATTATTGTTTTCATCGTTTTGTTATTGCTTTTATTTATTTTTTTTTTATGTTTTTACTATGTTTTTTTTTTCTTTAACCTGCAGCTGCGCTGCTGAGAACAATTTGCCTCTCTCCCAGCTGTGGCATCGCTTCGGCGTTTGCACCCCAGAAAGAGCTGCTGCTCCCCATCAGCCCTGCGCTGCGCCCGAGGGGGGACAGGCAGGGACAGGCAGCAGCCAGCCCGCCACAGGCTCTGCAGCAACCTGGGAGCATCCCCAGGGATGCAGAGCCCACAGCCCCCCGGCGAGGTTTTCCCGGTATTAGCAGTGTTGGGAAGCAACGAGCAGAAGGGTGATGCGTGGTGAGGGCAGGGGTCCCACACGGACACGGCACGTAGAAACGTTTGGGTGATAGCTGGATGTGGAACTTGTCTCTTCTAACACTTCGTCAGCCCTTCCTCAGCAGCTGAAATCGGTGCAGCCCAGTACAAAAGCTTCTCATCCAGAAATAGCAGCAAGAGGCAAATTTGGAAACTTCTGATCTAGAGCAAAAACCTCAAAATCCAGAAAATACAAATTTTTGAGGTAAACAGAAATATTTTGAGATTGTAACAGGGATCGGGTGTATATTTGTAGTGATTTTTTAAAGCTATTCCACTCTAGCAAAAGTGACTTAAACACCTGTATGCTCGTAAATGCAACTTTGTACTTGTTTACTATTTTGATCGGGGAACTCATTGCAATTTAACGTGCTATGATACTCCAGGGTTCAGCATCTGGAGTAAATTTTACGATAGAAAAGCTCTCATTAAATCCTGCTAGAAAAATGATCATTTAGGGATAAAAAATACTTAAGAGCTTGCCTTGCCGAGTTAGAGGAGCCGTGATGCGGTTTGCTGCAGGGTGGTGACGAGGCACCGCTGCCCTGCGTCGGCGGGTATGGGGGGAACTGCGGTAACTCACCAGCTGAGAATTCTCTTAGGTATATGGGATTTCTTATTCCTTAATTTAAAATTATTTATATCAGAAGCAGCCTCTGTGGGGGGCACGTACTTACTTCTGCCACTAAATATGTTATCGCTTGTGCCAGTCTTAAAAGAAGTGCTTCTGTCGGGCTCCGCGGTGCGGAGGGGAGCAGAACCTGTACCTGGCATTAATCATCAGCTCCGGTTAGCTAATTCTCCCTGTGCTGAACCAGGAACGTATCCTTTAGCAGCCTTGCTAATTTTCTGTGCCTTATGGAAAGTGATCAAACTTGAAAACAGCTGGAAGAATTAATTTAAATGCACTGGCAATGGTTGTCAGCAATGGAATGTGCCACCAGAAGGGCAAATCTGAGGAAATTAGTAAAGTAGCTGAAAGTTCCCAGCAAATTACTGACAAAGGCAATGTAAACTTGGTTTCAAATTAATTATTGCAAATAAACATTTGAAATGCTACAGGCCAAATTAATATTTCAGAATTCTTCCCTATTTATTACTGTGCTTAATTTTCTTACTTAAATATATTTTGGGCCTAGAGCTGTTAAGAATTTAATTTTTGAGGTGCTTTAATGAATTATAAAACATGTTTTAAACAGAAATGAATAACTAATAAATGCCAAAAGTGATTAATTTTCTGAAATGTGGAAAGGCCTTTGTATTTAATTAAAAAAATTGCCTTAAATTGCTGGAAAGTAAAGAGAAAGAAAATACAAAGTAGATCAATTGAAGTTTTGATTAACTTACTAAATCACAAATTGTTTTCCCTCTGCTGTGGCATGGCTGGGGTGGGGAGGCTCCAGCTCCTCGTGCTGTGTGGGGTTGAGCTCTACTCCATCATGAGCATCTCCTGCATCCTCTGCATGCTGCCCTGGTTCAGTGTTGTCGAGTAGAGTCGAGAAAATAATGCTAGTGGTGAGACTGAAAAAAAAATGTTGCAAAATAAATAAAAAATGATCTTAAGCATCCTTCCTTCCCCCCCCCCCCCTCCCCTAAAAGGCAGGAGAGCAAATTCCCTCTGGAGGAGACACATGGATGGGTTGCTGGTGTAGGCTGTGTAAAAGACCAGTAATTCGAGGACTGGCTGGGTTAAATACAGTGCATTTTTACAAGGGATTGGTCTCAGATGTGGGGAAATTAACTGTGGCTTAACACACAGAAGCAACTAAGTGACTTAAGGTGTAAGTTATCAGGTACCAGGCACCTGACCATACCTTTTAAAATATGTGACCTGTGATAATTCGAGTGTCTTTTGGGTGACCAGTGCCAGTGTTTGCTGCCTGATCTGCTGCTGCTTTTTGCAGGTCGCCTTGCTACAGGGGACGAGTTGGGCCTGAGTGGTAAGGTTGGATTTAATCATCAGCACTTGCTTTGTAGGAGTTACTTGATCTAGTTCCCAGTCTTTGGTTGGATCTGGGATGCTCCTGAGCCTCTTAGCATTTGGCAAAACCTTTCCCATAATACAAAGTTTATTCGTTAAAGTCAAGACAAGGGAGAGCTGTGCTTCCTCTGCATCATTTCCTCGTGCTGCTGCTGGGAAAGCTGTACCATAGCATCGTTTGTCCTTTGGGGCTCACTCCGTAGTTTGTTTTGGCTTGAGTCAGGCCAGCTTCCTCCTGAACTCTGAAATACCCTTGTTGTGATGCTGCTTTCCAGCTGGGACACAGTTACCTTTTTTTTTTTGCCCCCCTGACAAAAAGATAATTTTTCTAATACTGAAAGCAGCTCTAGAAAGTGGCTCTGAAGCAGAAGTATACTCCTTGAGAAACTTCTCCCCGGTGCTGCGTGGTTCAAGCCGTGCCATCCTCGCGGAGTGGTGACAGTGCTGGGGAAGGTTTTGCTCTACAGGAATTTATGGACCCTGGATTTGGCTCCAGGCTGTAAAACATGATGTCAACATTTTCTAATGATGTTAACGCTTAGGTGGGTGCTTATCCATAATTTTGAGCTCTTCTTTACAGATTATATCCTTAATATTAAGCTTTGCTTGTGCTGGGACCCCCCCTCCCATGATGCTGGGACACCCTCTGCACCCATGGCACAGCCAGCCCTGGAGCGGCAGATCTAGCTATTAAACCAGCTCCTCCATCCTCTGTATAAATAAGCAAGATGGGGCGTTTTGCTGCAGGGTGGTGCTGAGGAGGAGCAGTGTTTGGTTAGTGCTGACATTTGGGGCTCCCTTGGATGCCATCCCCAGGGGAGGGTGATCAGGGGATGCGCCACAGGGGTGCCCAGGCCCCCTCCTGCCCGGGTACCACCATCATTGGCAAGGCTCGCCTGCAGAGAAACACAAGTTTTAAATCACCCCTTCAATCAAATCCTGTCATCTGGCAAGAAGCCGCCTTGCCAAGGGTGCAGACCTGTGCCCCTGTGGGTGCCTGGTGTTTCCAGGGGTCCCTCCTGGCAGGGACTTAGCCCCAGCTCTCGTAAGGATGCTGACCCTAAGTGGGTGACTCCATTGTAACTTGGGAAAGGTCATGCTGGCAAATCCTTCCTTCAGCAAGATGATTTCTAGGCAGGGAGGCGGCTTTTTTTGCTCAGTGATGAAAACCAGCGGGTGCTGTTGGCCAGGCTGGGGCTGGGATGGCCATAGGCTCGGTGCCAATGGCCACAGGTGGCTGCAGGGGGTGGCTGGGGCCAGTGTGCCTCCACCGAGGCAGCCCCTGGGATGGAAATGCTGGTGTGGTACAGGCTCTTTGACCATTTGGGGTATTGGGGCGATCCTGGTTCTGGAAGATAATTTGTTTGTTGTTATTGAACATCCCTAGGCTGCTCACGTTGGCCAACAGCCTTTCCCATGCTGGGCGTGAGGACCGGCTCCCTTCCCCATGGTCCTGGGACACCCAGGTGCTTTGAGCTTGACTTTAAATCAGGGAAGGGCAGTGACCCTTTTAAATGCTTATGGTAACTTTAGAGACACATAAGTCTGATGGCTTTGATTGGGACTTTGTCCCTGGCTGGCACGGCTTTGGGAACACCGGAGAAAAATTCATCCCTGGCTGTTGCATTAAATGAAAATTTGCAATATCTGAACATTAGAAGACAATGACAGGCATAGAAAAAAGCAGTTTTAACTTGCACATGATACTCAAGTCTAGACATATTTAGATGATTAAAATGTTCTTGTAGCTTTTGAAGTCAATCAGGGGAAAAAATGTTCATTCTAAAAAAATTTTATGTGCTCTAAACACATAGCAAGTCGTGTATCGCTAATAACTGTAATGCATGCATACTGCTGTAAATAATATAACAACCTTTAAACATTCTTTCTTGACTTAGAATTACATTTTTGACTTAATGTCAGCTAAGCTGTCACCCTCTCCTGCAGCAAACCCTATTCCGTTCAATCTGTGATAGCAACGCCCAGGGTACAGCCCCAACGGAGCTCAGCCGGCGCTGAGGTGGCTTTGTGTCGTGCAGATGATCTCTGTGTTAGTGGTTTATGGTCTGGAGAAAGCTGTAACCTGGGAAAAGACAACTGACTCCTCCTTTGGCTGCAGACAGGTCGGTCTGTGTGCCCAGCTTCATCCTGCTTTGCTTGTCGGGGGTACCCCGCTTTTGGGGGGCTGCTGCTCCATCGCCCTGCCCTGGTGGCGTGCTGGGGCTTTTTGTGGCACTATTTTCTTCTACGAGTCCCCAACTCATTTGTTGTACCCTTCAGATAAGGCAGCGATACAGAAGCAGATGCAACCTTGCTCTGAACCGCAGCTAGCTGCATAAAGAGCCGTCTACCCTAATAAAAATTGGTGTAACCGGTTGGAATAGTACAACATCAAGGATACGTGATTTTATAAGCCCATATTTTTATGGCCATTTTAATGTGTTTGGGTTATTTAAGTGAAAACAATAGTTGTGAGAATGTAGAGATTTTCATAGTCTAGGTGAGCTTTTAATTTAAACTTTGAATCTGGGGCTTGTGTAATGCTTAAAATTATATGAGTCTCATCTTGACATGGGGATTTATGTGCACAGCTTCCTGCACGTTGAGATGAGAATACCTATCATTAATTTTTGTGGCTTGAAACCAAGCTTGATTTAGATGCTTTCTTCCCAAGGGAAGAGACATTTTATAAAATCACCACAGTGGTAATTGTTTGGAGTTCAGAGTGAACTAACTTAAATTTCACATGAATCAATTGTGTACTGTAAATGATTTACGCCCCAGCACATGCCTTCAAATGTCCTTACAAATTATACGGAGCTAAGAATAGGATGATTTGCTGCCGGTGACACTTTGTAGACTATTCAGCATAAGTGTTTGCTTGCAGATCTTGTTATGGGAAGGTCCTGCTCATCAATGGGGTCAATAAAACACAAATTCCTTCCAAATTTTCCTTTCCTGAGCATGCAGAAATGCACACATGTGCGTGTACATCCCAACATCTCTTCTACAAGGAGTTACCACTTAGCAGGGGTTGGTTTTATGCCTTACAGCCACCATTCCTCCTCAGCAGAAGACACAAAACCTTCAAGAACCAGAAGTGTAGATGCTCAGCGAGGCTAGAAGTCTGACAAAGGTGTCCCTGCTGTTTTCCAAAGGTGTGAGCATCATGGGGAGGGAAGTATTATTTGAGATGAAGAGATTAAAAAAAGTATGCAACCTAGTACTTGGATGCAACTCAAAAGGGAAATCTAAAATAAAACATCAAACAAAATTTCTTAATGGCTTAGAGGATAAAGTTATCATAAAAAGGCATCATCAGGAAAGAAACACTAGAAAATCAGCCTATCTAACTGTGAAATTTTGCATTTCTTGGCAAGTTTCTTTAATGTGCTGTATTTTCCCCCTTATTTTTAAAGCTAGGATTTATAGAAAAGAGATAAAGTCTTTTTTTGTCTTTGGGCTTTGAAATTTCCAAAGTTCTTTTTACTTTGAAATTATTTTTCTTCGGAGCCTTTTGAATGCTTGAATCGATTTCTGTTTCTTTTCTTATTAATGAAACCATTCATCCAAGAAAACTTTGGAGAAGAGAGATCTAATTTACAGACCTACCCTAGTGAAAAGAAATAAGGTGAACAATCAGCTGGACCATCCAAAGGATTATTACTATTTCAACATAAGCTATTTAAGAAAATGTCTATGGGGAAATATCTGGAAGTGTAATAACTTAATCCTAAATATCAAGAAAACAAAGCAAATAACTGAGTATATTGTAGAGACTGAGAACATGAGCAGACACAGACGCTCACCGGGGAGGTTTGTTTTCGGCATGCAGAAAGTTTTTGTTTTGCTGCAATCTAACCCTGAATAAGACTGTCCTGAAGCTTGCCGTGATGCAGGTTGCTGGTTTACTAAGAAAAAGTGCTGGTTGTTTTAGCATCTTGACACTGTAGTACTTGTATATGCTGTGCTTTAAGGTGAGAGGGATCGTCGATCGTAAAAGACGATGCTGAATGCAGTAGTATTTGCTATGGCAGGTGCTGGGCTTCTGGGCTGATACTTACGTACAAATTCTCTCCCGTTTAAAGATTTCAAGCATCAAAATACCAAGGACCCTGCACACCCCTCTTTGTTGATATGTTACCTGGTGGTTTAGAAGCATGAACCTCTCTGCGTTATATTGTAAGTATATCAGGAATTACGTATGCTCATTTCAACTAACCTAAAACTTTGTGTTCGTCTATTACCTTTAACCAACGACTTTCATTCTTCCTTTAATTAGCTCTGCTAAAACCGGCTTCTTTTTCTACCTAATCTTGGAGGAGGGACATAAAGCTGAACACATGGGATAGTTTTAGGGATTGAAGAGGTGATGGATGCAGCCACAGAGGGAGTGACAGCCAGCCAGTCTGATCCATGCACGCGGGGGCTTTGTGGGCGTACGGAGGTGGCCAGAGGTCGGACAGACGGGAGGCCGCCCAGATGTTGGGCAGCTGAGGGTGTTTTGAAGTCCCTTGTCAGAGCTTCACCGCAGATCAACAGAGGGATCCTGGCAGAAGTGCCCGCTCTAGGCTTGGGCGCTGCCACCTTGCGAATCTCTACTTAGTTAATACCTACCCCTACGACACACCATTTCCCGCGTCAGGCTGGCCCGCCCGCCAGGAGGGAACGGAGCCAGCCGGGGTGAAGTCTGACTTTGTTGTAGAGATGTCAAGAAAACCTGCACTCTGCCCATTGCCAGGCCTGTGCAGAGCGATTATTCATGCTGGAGACCCAATGCTAGGAGACATGGGCTCAGAGAGAGGGAATGTCTAGTACTGGTAGGACGAGATCATTGTACTGCAACTTGAATGAAAGGCATTTTTTTTTCATAACAAAGATAAGACAGGCTGTGAAAGACACTTTTTTCCACGAAGGAAGAAGGCGTTATCCTGCTTAAATGATTTAGACAGACTATTTTCTAGGAAAGCCATGAGTCTCTTCATGGATCATTGTCTCCAAACTGAGTTGCTCAGTGAGACCTTTCGTCTGTGGAAAAGAGACCCGAATAGTGTGAACTGAGCTGGTGACCTTCCACCGCTGTAAGTCAGGAGCCATAGAAATGTTTGTCAACGCTTTGAAAAGAAATGGTTGTACTTGAGATGCTTTCCTAGGAAAAAATCCTCAATATGGAGCTACAGTGAGGCTGGATTTTGGCACAGATCAGCCAGGACACACAGTTTTCTTTTTCCTTTGCAATAAAATATGGAAGTCAGTTGGGGTGTCTGAGCTTTTGGGATATTTATAAAGAAAATATTCAATGCACTTTTTCTTAATTTTAATTCAGGTGAGGTGAGCTTTATGTATAATTAGTTTTTTAGAGGCAAGACAAATATACTTTTAATACTGGGAGAAAAACAGCGTGAAAATTTCTCTATGTGAGAACTTGGTTTGATGGTCTCCGATCTAGGGACTGATATGCACTAGTCCACAGAGGAAAAATCACCAGGACCCAACTCAACCAAAACGCGTGACCCCCAGCCTCAAAAGCATTTCTCCATGAATGGAGATCCTGGATCTTGGCTGATGTGCATCGTCGCTTGTTCTTAGTCACATGAAACTCAGGGGTTAGTGCAAAACATAAATACCTCATAGTCTGCTTCTATTCATGACCTTGGGGTGTTCAAAAGCTGGTGCTTCTTCCTCCTGCAGACATAGTTACTCGAGCTGGGAATTACCGTTTTTGCTTATCTCACCTTCCTTCCCTGTTCTTGACACATACAGGGGGAAAAAGAAGGTGTTAGCATAAATTGAACTGTGGGCTAACATTAGTGTGTAGCATATATTTCAGTAAACAAGATTCCTGCTTGTCATCATCTGCAATACTCAGTAATTACTGTTTTGTCCAAAACCTTTTTTTCGGTGCCCTCTCGCTCCTTTTTTTTTTTTTGGTAAAGCAGGACAGTATCTCAAAAACACACATCATAAGCTGTTTCAACACTACTACGTTCTTCCCAGTCAGACGTATTCCCTCACTCGGTGTCTGCGAGCACTTACTCTCCTCCCATGGATGACATCCGCTTTGCTTACGTCGTGCGGTTGCCCCAGCAGATGACAACGTAGGGAGAGTGGGAATCCTGCTAGGGATCTGGTCTGGTTTCCACATCTGCCATTTGCCATATGAATGCTGCATGTGGCATCTCAGCTACTTAAATGCTGCGAATTAGGGGGATGCAAATCTTTCACAAGCAGAGGAGAAATTTAAGTTCAAACCTGCATTAAAATAAGTTCTTCCATAATATAGTATTTTGTTAATATGGCAAGATTAATCTACAAATTTGATTTATCCATATTAGATCAATATGGATGATGTCAGAAGATAGTTATCTTGCTTGATCACGATCTAATGCCAGTCTTGAAGTTTCTACCCCTGAATTTGTGGGTTATTGGTAGAAATGAAGGAGAGGTGGGCATTAGTTGGATTCGTACTAGTCTTGGCGTGGTGCTAAAATCCTGCTGCTGTCAGGCATACCAAGCAGGTCTGCTCAGGCGTGCTGTGCGCTGGGGCTGATTTGATTTGTATGCAAGGCTGCAGCCAGGGAAAGCATTGAACAATTGCCCATGGGATGTCTGAGAAATGTCTTTTTAAGAAATCTGTATGAAAATGGAGGAAATACACTGCCGTATAGAGGAGATTCTTTTCTGTGTGAGATAATGTGTGGTTTTTCAATTCTTTGGGTTTTTTTCTCCCAGAAATGACTTAGGTCTAGTTAGAAATTGCCTTGTTTGGGTTTGTAAGCAAGAACATCGTTTACTCATGTAAATGATCCATAATGTTACTTCCTCCTAAATCATCACGTCGATATTAGTGAGTTGGCAAATAATGACTCAAAACCTGTGCGGTGACTCTCGACCTTTACGTAAGTCAGCATTTGGAGGAAAATTAGTTGAGCCATCTTTATGTTGTTTGAAAATAGGATGTGATGTGAACGGAGTGGGGGTTTTATTCAGATTCTGATGCCTGGTTGGATTTGCTTGTCCCTGGAAGAGGCAGCTACGGAAGACCCTGTCTCAGTGCTTGGGTAAACAAGAAGTGTTGAACTGGCTTTTATGAGGAAAAAGCAATCTTCCCCTTAGCACATGCTAGCAGGCTGAAATTAATAGTAGATGGGGAAAAAATGAGCAGCTTCTGCTTCCTTGCATGCAAATCATAGGAGTAAAGGAAACTTTTAGTAAGACTAATGTTATTCATAGACTAGAATACTGAGCAACACGAAGTGGGTACTGTGTCTGGAAACCCACTGAGGGTCATGGGGGGACTCTTCCCTAAAAGTAGCCGTCTCTGTGTGTGTGTGTGGAGATTTCAACACAGGCACAAGTGAGGCTTGTCTTGGCAAGTTCCTCTCAACCATATCTTCTTTCAAAACCTTTATCTTACTACTTTTGATATTTTGCCTTACTAGGCTTTTGTCCACATAGTGAGCACAAACTAGAGCTTCTGTTAGTCAAATAGCTCTAATCCACACATGTTGGAACCACGTCTTCCCAATAAACATCAAGCTGGATAAGATTACCTGCTGGTTACCTGCTCTTTGTCAGGGGTTGTAGCCAAATCTTATGTACCTCATACATTATCGTATATGATTAGTGTTTGATGCCCATAGCATGACCAAATCCTTCACAAAGACAGATCATTCCATTTATTCAGACTCTTTGGATTAAATGGTGTTTGATCAGAATTTCCCAGCAGGTGGGTTTGCTGGGAGAGAGCAGCAGTGAAACAGAGCAGGGCAAAGTTGTTCTTGCTGTTGCTGCTCAGCCTGTGAGCCTATTGCACTTCACCAAATCACATTTCTTCACTAGTGAAGAACATCCCTCCAATGTGCACCAAATGTTTTTGCACAGTATTGCTCTTGCTGGCATTTTTCAGGACACCCACTTCTGCTTCCTGGTCTCCTATTTCATCACCTAGAAAGATCTTTGATTTTGGGGAGGGGGGGAAAAAAAAAGTCTATTGTGAGGTATGATAAGATATTGAAACTTGAGCCATTGTGAGTTTAAAATTCAAGTGGTTATTTTCCTTCTGTTATACAAAGAAAATTGCAAAGCGTATCCAGAAATGAATGCATATTATGGGACTGCAGTGGTATCCAGGAGGTGCTTAGTACACTATTTTCATTTAAAGAGGATGGTGACCGCTGAGATATGTGCCTCAAGACAGTTTTTAATTGGTCTCTTTTCGCCATTAGCGATCAGGTATTTGACAGTTGCAAAACGTTTACTGCAATGACAAAAGCACAGACTCTAAATACGTCTGAGATGGAGATGAGCCTAATGAGACTCGTGGATCAAAAACTCAGCTGTCTGTTGGTAGGGAGAGAATTTCAGCAGCACCCTGAGTCTGTACGTTAGATGCAGTGGGAATGACCATCCGCCTACAGCTCAAAGCCAGCAGGGTGGGAAATGGGTCTGCAGGCAGTTGGTTGTACCACCCCTCCTCCCCTGACTCCTTTACCACCTTTGCTGACCTTTTACAAACATCTTCAGAATTTCCAGTACAATTTTCTCTGCCTCTTTCTCTCTTTTTTCTTTTTTTCCTTCTTTTTTTTATTTATTTTTAAACAATCGAACAGAATTTCTCGTTGGTTGAGACATTTCTCTTTAGGACAATGTACATGTTCAATGTCAAGTACCTTACAGAAAAAGAGGATAATTATTTCTATATATTTACATTGAACTGTGTTGTCTTACACAGTGTCGCTTGTGTTATAGACCTGAAAATGCATCTTTGATGTTACTTATATTAGAGCAGGAGATGTGAATTTCCATTAGTGATTTTCCAGGCTAGGTTTTTGGTGGTTATTTGAGAATTGTGAACAGAGACGGTTTTCTGAAGAGACTGCCTCCTCCATGATGGAGAAGCTTGATCTGTAATTTTATTTTTGCTTACATTTTACTTAAAGTCCTTTCATTGACTGCTCTCTAGTGCAATGCAGGTCCTGGTCAGCTGTAGAGGAAAACAAAATAAATGAACAAAATTACAAGCTCACAAGGTCTATGTCAACTGCTTGCCCGTTAGTGGGAAGGGGACAATGTCTTGTTGATGTCTTGGGATGTGCAGGTTTTGGAAAGATGAGGCTGGTCTTGATCAGAGACCTTGGTAACTCACCTAAAATTGAATCTAGGTCTAGAAAAGAGCAACAGTTCCAAAAGAGGACATTTCTATGCTTCTTTTACCATCATGTCTTGACTGTCATTTTATAAAATATGTCTCAGTGTGACAGACATATTATAAATGTTATTTATTGGACAGATTTTAATGCAGCATTGCAGAGAATAGATTTAAAACCTCCAGAGAAATCGAAAATGAAAAGCTGAAGTCATTGTTGTGGAAAAAGCCCCGGTTTATATAAACCGTAAGCATTGCTGCCAAAGTAAATTCGGTGGCTTCTGCTTTAATTGTGGTGACTTTTGAACAATGTCCCAGAGTATCGCAGCCCAGTGGGAGAGGTTGCTGAGATTTGTTGTATATCAAGTAATTGTAAAAAAATAGAGGGTTTAATGAAATGGAGGTAGGAGGTGCAATTTTATACAGACGATTTTATGAAATCTGATTGAACTCGGTGAAGGCCCTAAGGTAAGTTTATGCAGTAACTTGGTGAAGGGCCTAGATCAGGCCTACAGGGCCCAAGTCAAGCCTAAAGGCCCTAGGCTGAGCCTAATAAGCCTAAATTGAGCCTAAAGGCCCTAACTGAAGTTGAGGATTGAACTCAGTGAAGGCCCAAAGGTAAGTTTTTGCAGTAACTCGATGAAGGGCCCAAGGTAAGTTTGCACAGTTACTCGGTGAAGGGCCGAAGGCCTTTATAAACCATGTCTGCAGAACATATTCTGTCTCACACGGTCCGAACTGTTACTAATTTCACAGGGAGATTTGCAACAGAAGGGGTCTGGTCTCTAAGAACATCATGGTTCTTTTTCTTACATGTTTTGTCAGACTATCATAAATTAGTTTTAATATGTTAATGATTATTTTTTTTTCTTTCATTCCCTGTTACGTGGTTAGATCCTCAGAGGAATCACTCTTGGCTTGGCGAGGGGAATTACCGCTAGTTTGTAAGAGGTCTGGGTCCTTCTTTGTGCTTTTATCTTCCGTTACATCTTCATCCAGGATTTCATCCTCTTGGAATGTTTAATAAATTTCTTCAACATATCTGAGGGAGGGAAATGGACTTTAAGTTAGCTCTTGGGCTCAAAAGCTTTATGGTTGTTTTTTGGGGTTTTTAGTAGGTTTGTTGAAAACTTTCTCATACTTTGTTTGTTTAATGAAACAGTAGCAAGGTCCCAGCTGATACACACACAGCCTCAGAAAACAAATCTGATTTCTCCTGACATTTTTCACATTTCCTTCTATAAGTTAACGACATATTGGAAATATTTTTTGAACCTGACCAAAGCCCATTAGTGTGGTCTTGGCCTTTAATAAATAGGGAGAGAAGTGTCCATTTCCCTCCTTTGGTAAAGGAAGTATAGTAATATTGCGCTATGTAAATATAAATTTATTTATTTTCTATTGTAGGTAATTTCTTGAAACTATAAGCACAGCATGTGAATGTACGTATTTTTTTACTTTAGCTGGCATAAAAAGCAAAATTTAATTTCCCAAGTAAAAACTTTGAACTCTAAGGACTCCTCATAGAGTAAGGAAAACTATTTCTTGCTGTTACTTGCTCTTCTGGAATCTCCACCACATACAGATGTCGCTCCTTGGGCAACAGACTTCAGTCCTGTGAGCAGGCTTGAAACCAAGAGCACTGTAGTTGGCACATGCAACATTACTGCATCGTTAAATGAGAAAGCATTGTTTTCATGACATCGTACATTACTTTTCTGGCTTTTTAGAGATCTACGTCAGCCAATTCCTAGATATTCTCTAAGAGCAAAAGGGCTTTAACACCTGTATGAGCCATGGTTCATGTCGGACCCTGTGAGCACCAGCTGAGCAGGGAGCCCTGCACCAGCAGCTGCATTGTTCTGCAGGCAGGTACCTCGTGTGGGTTTTATTGCACCTTTGCCTCAGAAGTGGAAAACTTTTAGGTTGAATGAGTTATGTGCATTAAAGGTGGTAAGTTATTTTATGCTCCAGATGAGTTAAAAAATTAAAGAAAAAGATGTACTTACTTTGACACTTCCTTTAACTGAAAAAAAATGTGATACTTCATTTTGAAGTGACGTTTTGAGCCTAGATACAACTATTTACCAAGACTGATCCAGTGATGGTTATGACACAGTAATAGGTCTCTTCCATCATCTATTTTTTTTGTACATACAGGTCGTATTTCTTCAGGTCTGGTTGTTGGGTGAAGATTTTTTTGTTTGGGGTTGGGGTTTTTTTTTGAGGGGGGAGGGGCAGGTATTTTTGTTTGTGTGTTTAAAGTTCTTTAAAAAATTAACACTTCTCTTTGATGACAGTGCTGCGATGCATTGAACGGATGAGCCTCATGGGGAGTGAACAGCCTGGCTGCGTTCCCCGGAGAGCTGGGGTGCAGCTGGATGTGACCAAAACGTCCCAGCTGCCTCCCACCGTAACCCCTTTCCTCTCCCCTCCTGGCTGCACCGCTGAAGTGTTCGCAGCATCAATTTCAGGCGGGCTTGGCCCAACTGATGCAGGTCAGATATGCAAAAAATAGTTACTGATGTGTGGACTAGTGGCAGCCTTTCTTCTAATGTCAAACTCCCTAAATCAGGTGGTCATATGTAGCCCAGATATAGTTGCAAACATTCATCTTTAGATGTAATTTATTGTAAGAGGTGATTATATTCACAAAACAAAAGCTGTAGGGGAAGAAATATTTAAATGATAATCCTTGAAACCTTGGACCCCATCACTGCATCACAGAGCAGATTAGCTCATTTATTTTCATTGTACAGTGCAATGAGCAACATTCATGCTGAAAAGTAAACGAGATTTGGAAAATGACTGCATCTGAATAACTGTAAATTTTATTAACAACATAGATTTAAATAATGGCTTTTCCTGTATTCTCTATCCTGGTTTTGTCCCTGTCTGCTTGCCCAAGTCTGTAAATCATTCATTTGATCACTTGTTCAAAATTTATTAAAATTGATTACCATTGTTTTCACACACAGAATGAATTTTCCAGATCATCTTCATCACTTTAATCCTCTGACAACTCATGCCCTGTCGTGGTCAGGTGGTGGGATGCTCTGGGATGAGCGCCTCCCTCAGTTGCCAAGGGCTGAGCCTTTGTGGTCCCTGCAAGTTGGGGAAGCAGCTTTGGGGGCTGCTGGGGTTGGGACCCCAACCAGGCATGGGGGCTCCTTCTGCAGCCTCCTGCCCCTCGGGCTAGCCCACAGCTGTAGCCTCACAGCAGCCTGCCATGCTTCGTTACTCACGGATAGCCAGCAGATTATGAGTGTGAAAATAGTCACGGGTGTTCAGTGATAACTATAGAATCATTGCTTTGGGGAGGGAACAGGGTTGCTCTGCTCACAAACTTGTTTCTTTTTAAAAGGAACAGACAAATTGGTTGTGGTTAAGAAAAAGTGGAGGTAGGAAGTCTGGGCACAAATACACCTGAGCCCATCAGCATCTGAACCTCCGTCTGTAGGAATCAACAGGCTCTTGCAGGGAAACATCAGATTTTGGGCAGGGAAGGAGGACAAGGGCCAGAAGCTCTGGCAACTCCACACTTCTCCACATGCAGGGATGGAGGTGGGAGCTCTTCTCCAAGGCCTCTGCCCAAGGTGCCAGCACCTCCTCCCCAGGAAGGACTCAGGCTCCACTTCAGCATGTGGTGGCTTTCCCAGCTGGGACATGGTGCCTTCACAGCCCAGGCTAGCTGGCTCTTCTGGTCTTCAATGGGAAAGATATTCCTCCCAGCACAGTGAGAATGGGAGCATTTGGAGAACCAAGCCAACACAGAAGGTTTGCAATACAATCCCAAGAGCTGCCAGACTGCTGCTGCTCCTGATGTTATCTTAGAGAGTCAAGCATCTGGATATCATCTTGCTATAGCACTAGAAGGAAACTGGAGTCAGTCACGAGAGGAGACTGCATTGTATGCAGGAGTCTTCCCAGCTTGCCGAGAAGATGCTGAGCAGATACCACCTGCGCCTGCTGTCCCCTACAGCACATGATGTTCTCCAGCTTTGAAGAGCTGAGGTGCTTTCTCCTGCCTGCGGTGCTGGTGCTCAGCATGATGCTCCGAGAGAGACCTGATGGGGCTGGAGGGCGGCCTCTGAGCTTGTGCACAGCACTGCTGCTGGGAGACAGAGCTAAGCTGCAGCAAGGGATGGACAGATGTTCAGGAAGGTAAAGGTATGGACAAGTCGTTGCATATTTACATTTGTAGCAAATACTACGGTTGCATGTATTTAGGGAGTAAAGTTAAGGTAAACAGAGAAGCATGAGTATTACAAGGCAATGGAAAATAAGCTGACACTAAACTTTGTTGTGTTCAGCATTTTTGCATAAGAAGGCTCAGAATTTTGCAAAGAAAGCAGATGCAGACTTGCATGGAAAGAGGTTTTTGTTGCAAACTGTAAAATAATGAAGATGTTCTTTTCATTGCTAGGTATTCTTATTTCAACAATGTTTAGCTACTTAAGATATTAAAATTAATCACCACAGTTTACACTAGAAAGTCTTTCATAATACTTTTTTTCTTTTTACTGGAGTTTGTTTTTCAAAGGCCGCACAAGGCTTTGAGGCTTCAAAGAGCTCGGGGGAGCTAAAGGGTCTCCTTCCTTCAAAGCCTTGCTATGGCTTTAGGTTCACCCTCCGTAAATCCCCACACCCAAGGGGAGAGCTCGGATGTCTCCTCCTGCAGGTGGGTGGCTCCCTGCAAACAGTTTTGTGTTCGACTGAGGAGACTCCTTTCAAGCCGCTGTTTGCTTCGTTCCTTGTTCCTCATTTATGAGGAAAACATAAAAACGCTTTCTGCACTTAAAGTCATTCTGGTAACACTCTAAATTCTATGCTTAAGGATGCATTTAATTAAAGATTGACTATGGCATAAAGTATAGGTTAATTAAATACCAATCAATTCCTGTCTAAAATAGATATAAAGGGGCTTTGACTCAGACAGAAAAATGAGTCTCCAGGAGGAGATAACCCCCGAGCACGCTGTGCAGCCAAAGAATGCCTTCCCACACACGTTTCCCCACTGTATTTGCCATTCAGAATACTAAAGTACCTCTACAGAAGCTCTGTTTATGGAAACAAAGCCACGGTCTGACCTGTTCAGAAGAGATTTCACAGGGACCTTTCCACTGATTTCAATCAAATCCTCACTTTGTTACGGTGGTGTTGGTATAACTAGACAAACTCAAATGAAGAAAGAATAACTCTGAATGTCCCTCATAGAGTCAATGCCTTGAGAAGGCATCAAATGAAACCAGAACGTCCAAAGTTGATAAAATGAGATGACTTGTCATGAAGCAACTTGTTAAACTGTAGATAGCCTTGCTGTAGGGTATTGTGTATGGTGAAATGTAGGTGAGCTCCAGGGAGGAGAGGAGTTTTGGAGGGTGTGGAAAAGGAGTCCAACATGGGAGAAGCCTCGTGTGATTGTCCCCCTCCTGTGTTCCTCCCCAGGCCCACAAGGGAATGTTTTGGGGCTCAGCAGGATGTTGGTCTGACCCTCTCCAGCCGCTCCTCTGGGCTATGGCTATCTGTTTCACCAGTGGTGGCCATGAAAGCCTGGGCGTTCATGCTGAAACTTCAGAAAGACACCTGGAGTTTGTGCTCCTCCACCGGTGGCCTTTAGTGTGAGACCAAATGGGCAGACTTGAAAAAGGAGGCCTTAGCCTTACAGGTTACACAGTGGATCAAGGGCAGAGCTCCTTTTCTAACTGTACCTACTTAAGCAGACCTTAGAAGAATGACTTTAAGATGTTCCGTGCTTCCCATGCTCTCTAGTACTTCAGCAACGTTGCTTACGTCGCAAAAAGCAAAGTTATCCCACTTCAGAGTAGGGCTTTAAAAGTGAAGTGGATTATATTTTAAAAAGAATTTTAAAATCCTTGATTTTAAAGTTGTTCAGAGCTTTCATTGGGCATTCTTACATTTAAACTGCCAAAACTAGGTTCTAAACATGTCTGGCTTACTCAGGAAGAAAACTGTTTATGTTATTTAGAAATATTTTAATTTTTAAATACATGATTCCAATAAAAATACTGTTGTTCTTTTATTTCCCATAAACCCCTTTGAATCAAAGCTTTTCTCAATAACGAGTCTTTTGCAGATCTCCACCCCTTCTTTCAGAAAGCTACTTTTCATTGCTACAGCCATGTACCTCCACGGAGCTCAAGGTACCCGGTCAGCATGGCAGGGCCCCTTACAAGTATTTTCCCAGTTCTGCAGAAGGAGAAATATGAGCTAAAAGCCTGTGAAGGACTTGCTTGAGATCTAGCAGCACCTTGCCACGCTAGACCAAAGGGCAGCCCCTGGCTGTTGGCTCCTTGCTGTGCTGCCTTTTCCTTCCATCAGTGATTTCTACACTTGCAAGTCAGCCGATGCGCCGCTTCCCATCTCGGCGGGTTTGCAAAATAGCTCTGAAGGTGCTTCGCTGCTTTTCTTTGTATTCCCACCTTCCTTTTATTCTGGCTTTTCTTTTAAATTGTCATCTCAAATTTTGCATTTGCTTCCCCCTTTTTCATTTTGTCTTTACTCCCTGCACTGAGTTAGCAGGTGTCCAGGGTTGAGGTGCCCCTTCCCATGCCAGCAATGCTCAAGGGAGTGCAAAGCAGGCGGAGGGGAAGCCCTCTGAGCCAAACGACTCCACATGGCTTCTGGTTGGTATTGTGCCTGACACATGCATGTGAGGTATAGATTGCAGAAATGAAGTTGCAAGTTAGCTGTTCTTGTTGCTGAAAGGCCTGGGTTAGTTGCTGTCATTACACTAATTTTTATACTGTCTTAGTGACCTTCATATCGAATTAAGAGTTTTATATTATGTTAGCAAATTGCTCAGTGAGAGCTGCTAGTCTGATTGCATTTTGAAGGTCATTAATATGATGTGAAAATATTATTGTATTCTCTCCTTTCATATTTTATTAGTGATATGGAAAGCAATAAAGAGGCTGATTTTTGCTGGGAGGTTCCCCAGGGAAACATGCTCTACAGCAGTAGTGTCCCACATTGGCTCCTAATCCAATCTCAATGGGAAGTTCAATTTCCTCATCATTAATTATTTAGCTGTATTTAACTGCTGTAAATTCTCAGATTAATTTTTTTAACTGTTGAGTTTGATGACCTCTAAAGACATTGGTAATAACCAATGCAATATGAAATACAGTTGCTTAATGCAAATAGAAGCTAACTCTTCCGCGAGGATTTGTGTGAAGGCATAATAACAGCAAATTTAATTTTTCCTCTATAAGAGTGAAGGCTTATTGTATTACTACCTTTGGTGCAATCCAGTATTGCAGAATGAAGGATGCAGGTGATTGCAGCTGGGGCATTCCTTTAAGGTAAGCCTGGCTGGGATGGGCCCTGGTACAGGGTGTCGGGGTGGTGGCACCGGGGCTGGCCCCAGGACGCGTTGCCAGCGGCGGACCAGGTATTCCCTTTGATGAACTTCCCAGTGCGTTTGGCTGCTGAGCAACTGTGCCAGCGCAGGGGAAAGCTAGCGTAACTCACGTCTCGGTTTGGGCTCCTAAAATTTTATTTCTCAAGTGACCTAGAGCCGTAAAGTCCTAACGTGTGTGAGCGATAGGTACAAATGTTATCAGTCACCTAACAGAGACAAACGTGAAGGCAATAACCTCTGGGCAGTTTTTGTCTCTTATTTAAGTACAATGAAGCTTTTATCTTGAAGAAAGTAAGTTAGAAACAATAAAGACTTTAATAGAAAAGAAAGGTCATCACTTGAAAAGACAAATGATTTTTTGAGTTAACAATGCACTATATTAGAATGACTTCAGTCGAAAGGATGACTCTGTTGGTAGGCGGCAACGCTCAGGTGCTTTAATGCTTTAACAGCCTTGTGGTCCCTTAACTCACCCTTAAAATGACACATAATGGCCATTTATCAAATGTTACCAACAACAATATTGAATTATATTATAATAGGGTCCAAGTGTTATTTTTGAACATGATTGTGTCAACTAGTATGCTTTAATGTTTGAATTTATGCTTTTTCCCTGCCACAGTACGTGGCCGCTTTGAGTTCATCGGCTTCAGTGACACGATGGCCGCAGCACAGGTGACATGTAGCACCTCAGATCCAGGCGATACACTTCCAAAACAAATTTATAATTGACTCATTTGGTGGTAAGGGCTTGTAGAAAAGCGAGTCTGGAGGTTCTTAGAGCCTGGAGGAAATCCCAGCGGGGTTCTGTGCTGCTCTGCACAACACTTCAGCGAGCAGTAAACAAAATGGATTATATCATTCAATAGAAATTAGTGCTGAGGGATATGGTCTGAATTTATGGCAGGAGGGATGTGGTCTGAATTTATAGCAAATGCCCCAGTGTGGTGGCAACAGGCCCGCCTGAAGCATTCAAACACTTTGATCATTTAGCTTCAAATAGGTAAAAACTAAGTCTGACTTCCAAGGTTTTTCAAAGTTTTCTCTGAGCAAGGAGTGAATTATAAAACTCACAGCCCAACCAAAATAATGCCAGGTGCGGCTGAGGACCTGCCTCACGTTTGTGCTCGCCACCCCACGCCAGCACCGAGCCGGTTTAAAACCGTTCTACGCTTTTTGCCCGTGGCCAGCAAGGGAGCACAGGCACGGCCCGGGGAGCAGGGCCCGCCGGCTGCTCTGCAGTGCTGCTCGCCGTGCTCTAGGTGGCAATGCGCCACCGGCGCTGCGCCCTGCACCGCTGCTGCGCCCCTGCGCGCTGCGCCCCT
>JAVJGI010000037.1:21475118-21501315 GCA_035590275.1 Ibycter americanus
GCTGCGCCCCTGTGCGCTGCGCCCCAGCACCACTGCTGCACCCCGGCACCGCTGCTGTGCCCCTGCGCTGTGCACCCCAGCACCGCTGCTGCACCCCAGCACCATTGTTGCACCCCTGCACTCTGCACCCCTGCACGCTGCACCCCAGCACCACTGCTGCACCCCTCCGCGCTGTGCCGCTGCTGCACCCCAGCATCACTGCTGCACTCCTGTGCTCTGCACGCCAGCACCGCTGCTGCACCCCTGTGCACTGCACCCCTACATTGTGCACCCCAGCACCACCAGTGCACCCCTACACCATGCACCCCTACACATGCACTTCAGCAGCACCAGTGCACCTCTACACTGTGCACCCCAGCACCGCCAGTGCTGGTTCCTGCCGCACTGCTTGCTTACAGAAGGCTCTGTACAGAGAGATGAGGGTGGCTGCTGTCCCCCACACTGCGGTGTGGCCAGTGCTGCTGGGCGGGAGCACTGGGAGCATGCAGGGGTTCAGGCGTTCACCCTGGTCTGGGCACAGGGGTGACCCCAAGCTCCAGGGAGAAGGGGCATTGCTTTCACTGGTGCTACAGTGAGACAGAGGTGCAGCAGCGCTGGTGTAACTCTGCGCCCATGTATTTTTGCTGACAGTGTAACTGTGTTGCTGCTGCTTCCCTTTCTGTTTGTGTCCTCTTCTGTCCAGCGCAGGGCAGGACCCAAATGGCAGGAGATGCCCTGGAGCCAGGCAGTGCATCACCAGGTGCGCAGTTTGCACTCATGCAGGATATGTCCACGGCGCTGTCTGGCCTTAAATATGGGGCTGTAAAACTGAGTGAAAACCTAGGACAAAACAGGCAAAGCCATGCTGAGCCCCAGTAGGAATTTTATTGACAATAACAAAATCTTGTGGTCACTCTTACAGGAGAGAGGAACACGTCAAGTGCAGTACCAGTTAACATTGCCTGAGACAACAGTTTGAGAGTACTGAAGGTAAGACCCTGCGGACTGAGCTATATTTCATCACAAATAGAGCCCTTTAACCAGCAAATTTGTTCTGGGAAAGTTTCCAATTCAGACAATCTCTTGCGTTGTGGGGTGGTGGGATCTCTCATGCTAGGAGCATCAAAGGAGTCTCCGGAGACGTTTTTAAAGAGGACAGGAGCCTGGGAGGGAGACTTCAAAATACTGGCAAGCGTACAAATAAAATACACTTTGGTCTTAAATTAATGTAAAATATTATGAAACTGTCTTTCAGAGATTATTCCCAATGTAGAGTTAAAAAACAAACAAGCAAACAAAAAAACCCCTGGCTGGTGTCCACCAAGAATGAGTGCTTTGGTTTCTAACCTCTGAACGATGCTATCCTTCAGAAATCACCTTTTCGGGCAGATTCCACATCACCAGGTTTTAGCTGCATCCTCTGTTTTTAAAAAAGAGGTATCCCAGGTCTCTGGAAAAAGAGAACTTGTTCCTTGACCTAAAGCACCAATTCATGGAAGACTTCTCCCAGCAAAGCTGGCGTGTGCCGTGCCGGGGCTGTGTCTGCTCTCCAGCCCAGTGCTGCTCTCTCAGCTGTCGTGGGGCTCTGCCGGACTGCGGCTTTGCCGCTCCGGACTCATCCTGAATAGCAAAGCGGAGCCGGGAGAGCCGGCTCTCCCCCTCCAGGGCCTCCATATGGCTGGAGAGCAAAGTTGGGCTGGGTCTGTCTGGGGAAGCAAAGCAAAGCAAGAGGAGAAAAAAAAAACAAACAGAAAAGACCAGCAAATAGAGCCTGAGCAGAGAAGGAGTTAGAAGAAAAGATATTAATAATAATATTATTAATAACAAAAATTAATTAATAGGCCACTAATGAATTTTATAAGCACCATAAAATTGCCATAACAGCCTAATTGCTTTGCTTGTCTTGCCAACAGCCAGTGAGAAGATGAAGTGTTATAATCCCCCGGCTTTCGACGTGGGAGGCAGCGATTAAGGGGACATGCTGGGGTGCTGGGGTCTGCACGGGCAGTGTCACCGCGCCAGGATCTGGCTTGTTCCCCAGCGAGGTGACCCGCTGTCGTTGGATCTGGTTGCAGCTGCCACCACGGAGGAGCGTGGCTGGGGGCAGCTTCGTGGCGTTTGCAAGGGGAAACCAGCGGTGCGGCTTTGCCCAAAATGAGGGACATAGTGACAACAAATGGTTTGCAAATTAATTTCCACTTTGACGTAATTCTGGAAGAAGTACGGACAAGTCATGCAGCTACTTTCATGCTCTTTTTCAAACCCTCTCATCCTCTTACTGCCCTTTTGAAAATATTTTTTTATTTAAGGCCAACAGATTTTTTTTATTTTTTTTAATGCTTGCTTACTCTTTATAATAACCACATACTTACAGGAAATTACTTGTAGTAACTCAGACTGTAGAGATACCTGTTCCCAAAGCCACAGGAGCTCCTGTTGCCCTCTATTGCTCGATGCCCTGTAGAAGAGCCCCCAAACACAGAGATACTCCTCACTCCTGGGGTTTATCTAGCTGGGGCTGCCTGCTGCAGGTGTGCACAGCCCAGCCACCTCTCCTGTCCCAGGGCACTATTCGGGTGGCATCGTGGTCCCACTTGAAATAGTTTTTCAGTGAGACAGGTGTTTTTCCTGTGCTGTTTTTGGCGGTATTTCCCACTTGCATTGGTTCTGTGACAAGCAGTTGGGATTTATCTGCATTGACCCTTCTCACTTAGGGATGGGGAGAGGCTGCTGCTACGTGCTGAGTCTGTTTTCAGGAATTAGTCCTTTCTTTTCTAAAGGTGGTAATCAAGTGAGATCACATCATCGTTTACCGTAATCTTATTGCTAAATGAGATTTCATCTCATCCTATAATTTCTGAACAGAAAAACAAATGGCTCTTTGGGGCAATATGGTTTCTGTACAGTACAGCAAAAATGCCTCGGCTATTATTGCACATAATTTGTGCTGCTGACTTTTCTGTCTTTACATATTTATATTCCTTGCATTCATAACAAACATGTTTTTTCAGCACTTCTTTGTCATAAGGATGATGAGGATTAACTAAATGCATCTAAACATAACCATAAAAAAAGGGAAAAATACACTGCATGAGCAAACCTGATACTCTTCCTAGTTCATTAGAATTTAATGAAGAAATACTCAGTGCCCAACAGGGGAATCCTAATTCATTATGTCTTTTGAATTCTCATTAAGCATATGTATGGTGACTACTAGAAAACTGCACCCTTTAAGCTCTGTTGTCCATTACACTGACTAATAAATATCCATTATGCTTAAATACTGATGTTAAGAAAAACTCATGGAAGTTTTATTCCTGCAATTAATTTTCACTTGTTAACTCCTGACAACTTTCCAGGGTTGTACTGGTGGCGGCTGAATCAAAGTCATTGCACTAGTGAGGTTAGAGAGAATCTGCTCTAAAAATGTTTGGAAGATGGAGGGGAGGATGGACCACAACTAACCCACCCCGCACCCACGCAGCAGCTGCCTTCTCCCAGCCATGAGGATATTGCTTTAGAGTCGAGGAGCTCTGCTGCTTTGTTAAAAGGGGAAAGCTTGTTCTCCATTTAAATGGTGTCAGCTGGGTTTGGCCCGGTATCTGAATGGATAGATCCACTAGAATCTGATGGAAGTTGTCTGCTGTTATCCAAGAGGTAATACTTTGCCCAGCTTTCCACCGCTCTTGGGTAAACGCTTTTAAAGGAAGCCTTTGTCAGAAAACATATTACTAAACGCTTTTAAAGGAAGCCTTTGTCAGAAAACATATTACTAAACACTTTCAACTTACTATTTAGCTTAAAGCAATGTTTAAAAGCTGCTTAATCACTCAGAGCTATATTTTAGTTGCATTATTGTAAGTGGCAAAGGGGTTATTCATTCCTATATCTCTTCACAGTTATTAATACTTTCATCTCTTACCTTTATTACTAAAAATGGCTAATAGCTCTGAAATAAGGTATCTCTTGGGGTGTCAAGAAATGGCTGCTTCTATTACTGCTGCTTTTCAGGTGACTTTTTTTCTGCTATTCCTTGCAGTTCAGCTTTGGTAGTGTGTGAGGAATGTATAGGAGGCTTTTGTCTGTCAGCTGCTCTGTGGGGGATGCCAGTCCCAGCAAAATCCCTGCTCCTGACGTCTCGATGATGTAACTGCCAGAAGCGGTTCGCTGGTGTAGCAGAGGACCTGGGCTCAGGGATGGGGCAGAGTTTCCTCCACTTGGGAATTGGGCTCTGTGCTGACTGAGGTAAATCACTGGTGGTGGTTCAGGGACTGAAAAGCAGCTAAAAATCTTGAAATTGGAGTCGGGATGGTGACAAATGCACCCTCCAGGAGTTACAACTTCTCTGAAACGTGGGAGGAACCCTCATGATTCTGGTCCCAAAAGGAGCGAGGGATGAGACGAGGAACACTTGTGGTGTTATATATGACCGCAGCACGGAGCTCTGGCCGCTTGTTAGCAATGACTTGCCACTTTGGCGTTAGATCAAAGAGGATTAATAAAGAAGCACAGCAGGAAAGATAAAAACAGCTGTCACAGAGGAGCATTTCAAGCACGCAGTCACTGAGTGCTGGGCTCCTGCTTCGACCCTGGTGCTGGAAGTCGGGGTCCTCGTGAGGTACAGGTGTCCAGGTGGGAGGGCAGAGGAGGACCCTGCCTCTCCCTGCAGCTGCAAGAGCATCTTTCATGGAATTAGACCTTACACTAGATCTTGTAGCGCCTTCCAGTACCTAAAGGGGACAAGAAGGATGGAGAGGGACTTTTTGCAAGGGTGTGTAGCAATAGGACAAGGGGGAATGGCTTTAAACTGACAGAGGGGAGACTTAGATGAGATATGAGGAAGAAATCCTTCCCTGTGAGGGTTACAAGGCACTGGCAGAGGCTGCTCAGAGCAGCTGTGGGTGCCCCATCCCTGGCAGTGCTCAGGGCCAGGCTGGACGGGGCTGGGGGCAACCTGGGCTGGTGGGAGGTGTCCCTGCCCGTGGCAGGGGGCTGGAGCTCGGTGGGCTGTCAGGTCCCTTCCAACCCAAACCATTATACAATTCCATCCCTCATTGGTATTGCAAATGTCATATATTTGTGTGTGTATGTATATATATATATGCACACACAGAGTAACATTGTTAGTCAAATACTGGAAAATAATAGCATGGGGTTGAAGTTACCTTGACTGGGGAGAAGGTGTCATAGAAGTTTTTATAATATTCACTAAAATGAAATCCATACTCAAAATTATTTTTCATAGAAGAAACTTCTGTATATCTCAAGAGATCTCGCAGCAGGTTCCTTACAAATTTTCTCAACAAATTTCTTCCCGATAATCTTCTGTTTCTGAATTCCCTCAGGAAGATGATGTCAGCCTCCAGAAATTTTGATCGTGTCCTTTGCAGGACAACTTCAAGTTACTAAATGTTTTCACAGTGATGATAAGTCTGCCAAAACAAAGTGTTCTTCAGTGCCTGTAAAAAAAATCTGCGTATCCAATCTAAAATCAATGGGAGTAATTAGAAAGTTGATCTGAAGCAGACTGAAGTTAATGGGTGTCTTTCAATCAGCCCTGGTGGCTTTCCCAAAGCTTCCCACCACCGCTGCAGTGACACAATGAGCTCTCTGGTGGTGATGGAGCTGTGCGCCCACACGTTGTCTCGTACCGTCCATACTTTTTTTACCAAAAGGGCTGACAAGTACTGGAACAGACTGCACAGGGAAATGATTGAGTCACCATCCCTGGAGGTATTTAAAAGACACGTTGATGTGGCACTCAGGTATATGGTTCAGTGGTGGGCTTGGTGGTGCTGGGTTTGCCGTTGGACTTGATGATCTTACAGGTCTTTTCCAACTTAAATGACTCTATGATCCTATATTGTCCTAGGATGAATCTGCTTTAGCACTCCAAATGATATCTGCTTTCCCAAGACATACAGATTCTTCTCAGGTTTTTATTGCCTTATATTAGATTTTATTTTCCTTATAAAGATGAAAGTGAAAGTAGTAAATCTGTATATAAAAATAGACTGTATTTGTTGGTGTCTTATAACCTATTGACTGCTTGCTCTTGACATGCCCAAACTATACGTGCACGCTTTTGCTCTCCCAAGCTTTAGAAACCAGTCATTATTTGTGTCACTCCAGTGACAAATCTCCACTATAGTAAGGCTTTATGCTTTTATAACTAAATAAGTTTTATTAATTCCTTGAAATAATAAATGAAGGCTTGACTTTTAAGGGGGGCAGGTGTTTGTTGTGATTAATAGTATGCATTCCTATTATATAATACCTAGTATGCATATCACATAACTTTACTAAATCTTAGTAATGGCGTGGGGGTCAGCGTAACTGTTATTAATAGTAATGATAATTATATCTCTGGGAATCTGTCAGAAAAGTATCTTTTGTACGAGTCAGAACAGTGTAAACAGACTGTACAGGCAGGCACTACCCTTTCCATCAATAGGTAAACAATCTTTGTTAAGCTCATCTTGATAGCCTTATTTTGTTGCCACATTTTAATTACTCATCCTGTCTGTTTATATTCCGTTGCGTTTTGCTGAAGATACAAGCTTTAAAAATCATTGGTATTTAGGAAAATCCAAAGCTGGGGTGATGCATGCTCAGGTGCTAATTTATTTACATCAATTAATTTCAGGCCCCTGATGTAAACCAATTAGTATTCAACACTTAATGGAGTCATTATCTGTCAGATTAGCTTTTAGAAATGCTTGTCACTGCTACAGGACCAGGCAGCAGAACTTTGCTAATAAAACTAGCAGAATTAATGGAGTGAACAGCATAGATAATGACTTAATGTGGAACATACAGTATAGAAAGGAGACTGAACAACTGTCTTCAAGAAATGAAGATATCATTGAGCTAGCTACTTTATTCCAAAAATGAGCTCAGATGGTGCTCTTCAGAAACATCAAAGGTGTCTAGCTAAGCCTTTTCAAAGTTATGTTTCATAATAAATAATTTTCAACCTTTGTGCCCTCACTCACAGTCTACCTTTCTAGCCTGATGTGGCGTGCAAATAAACGCATCAAGTTGCACCACCCTACAGTGACTTGAAGCTGTTATTTCCAAAGGATTACGAGTTAACGGGACAGAAAATGCCCGGGTTACCGGGCTGCTCCTGCCGGTGTCATCTGCAAACCGCCTGGTGTACAGCTTCTCTGGGTAAGACCTACTTTGTGAAATGCACTTGTCACCTAACTTCAGGGCTGTGGGACACGGCAAAATAAATTATATTTGAGAAAGTCAGGCAGGAGATCAAAATGCTCAAGGCAGGCAAGCCTGGCATCACACCCATGATCATCTGGTGAGATCTGCAGGCAGCAATACACCTGCCAGCAGCATCGCTACGGTTATGTATGTTTTCAGAAGCTTTCCTCACCTGTGTAAGATGATAGCATTTGCCCATTGTTTCATTCTCCTAGGTTAAGTTACCTTTTATGTTCTGCTGAGGCAGTTTTTGTAGTTTTCCATTTGTGATTTGCAGCTAGCCCATTATTCTAGTGCCTCGGTGATGGGTAGCACCCCACTCTGTGCTGAAGTTGGCCTTGCATGGAGGGCAATCACAAAACTTAATTCCAATTTAAGCTTTTAATTAAGAATATAAGTGCAGCTTAAAAAAATCATACATCGTAGATTTGCACAGCAATTCCTGTGACTTATGCTTTACTGAGAACCCTGGCACGTACCTGCTGAGGAGTGTTTGATAACGCCGACCTCGCTTGCTGCAGGGACAGTCCTGCGCCTTCATTCTCTCATGTGTCTTGCTTTTGGGGATTGCAGGCTGGTTTGGGGACCCTGGGGTAACAAATATTTTCATAATTGCATGAGGAATTCCTCTCCAGTAAATATATATGTGACTGCATTTGAAGAAAAGTCACTACCACTGATTATCTAAGCCTTGGTGACAATGTCCATGTTCCCAGGTGCCCTTTGCTTTCAGATATTTCTCCTTGTCACAGTACCACAACTTGAACTCTACCATAAGTTAAGACAGTCTAAAGATATTACTACGTTATTTACGATTCTTAGTTTAGCTTGTAATGTCTTGCCAGCTCTTTCCCTGTGCTGCTCCCCTGAGCCTGAATGGCCTCTTGTTCTTGCCGGGAAACCAGATTAGTTCTTGTAGTTTTAGGTTATGCATCATTTAGGTAACACCATGGGATAGTTGTCTTCAACCTCAGAGATGATTCTATGTCATACTTTTTTTTTAAGTCTGCCTCCTTTAAGTAACTGCATTAGCACCTTATATCTCACCTATCCTTGTGTAGATGTTCTATATAAGCACTGTTGGCCATTTACGTATAGTTAACAGTTATATTTTTTTTGCACCAGCTCTAGTTGTTCTCAATGATAGCTTTCCACCACCCCAGAGGGACTCAGTTTACGGCTGCAAAATCAACACCTACATTTGATTTTCAGCATGGCACGTGGCTAGTGAAAACAGGTGACTGTGCACTCCCCTCCAGGAAAATCATCTCGCTTCAGCTCCATTGCTCAAGAAACTTGCTCACCTTCTACGGCCCCATGAGCTTCCTTCCAGGAGCACCCTAGGGAGAAGGGAGCCTGAACTGCTTTGTCTTTGACTTTTAGGGCATACAGGAGGCAACGTAGCTCTTCCCTAACTTCCGATATTTGAAAAAGCACTTGATGATAGAGAGATGTAAGCTGTTCTTTCCCCAGCATATCAATCCCCAAGAAACCATGAACAATTGCTATCCTAACACCCAGGGGACAGAGGTTTTAGAAATATCTATGACAGAGAATATTTGTGGATTTATTTCTACAGTAATCATAGCAGAAAATCCTCCAGCGTGTGACTTTCTTCTCAAACAGTTTGTCTACATGACTCCTGGAGTGGGAGAACTTGGACCACAAGGAAGGAGACGTTTGGTCAGCCAGCCTTGGGAAGGTACTGCTGGCGATAGGGACACGCGACGCGTTTGGGTAAAGAGAGCATCGGTTTTGAGGGGTGGAGGGCCAGAGCATCCCTATCATTTTTGCAAACAAGATATGGGGATGAGAAAGAAGCTGATTTTATGAACTTCTGGCTCAGCTGAACTTCATTTTAATATCTGTAAAGAAATTTAAACCCAGACTAACCTCCACTAGATTCAGATTTCATTGTGAACATTTTTTACAGCTGTTCAGAGTTTTCTGCTGTTCCAAAACCCAATTAATTTTGGTATCAATAATTTGCATCTTCAAAGAGTATATCCATATGGCTATCAAGACAGTTTGTATTTCCATAATTGAAATCATATATGACTGCTGCAGCATCCTCAAAGGGGTCGGGGGGGGGTTGTGGGTTTGAGGAAATTTTTTTGTTTGGTGGTTTGGGATTTTTTTTTTGTTTTGTTTTCCTACTACTTTACTCAGGCTTTCTTGTCAGTCTAAATAGTCACTGGTCTTACCTCGGAACTGGTGATACGACCCTGCTGCTGTGCTTTGTAAGTGCACAACACGAGGTGCTGCGATTCAGATGCTGCTTTATGGTCCTACCTACTGGAGATGCCCCTTTGAAAGGAGAGGAAATTGCTTTTGGATAACATCAGTCTTCCATCACAGCTGGTATTGGCTGGTGCAGATACATGTTTACATTTTGCTTGGAAAATGTAAACACTAATTAAGCATTAATGTTAATAGGTCCTGGGACTGGCAGGCTGGAGACACGGCTCTGCTGCTGGCTCTGCCCTGGCTGCAGTCCATTTCACCCCACTCACTATCTGTGTTTCCTGGCAGAAAAGAGGGATAATTATTTATTCCTTTCCAAAGAGGGAGGGAAGGGACACCAGAGAGGGTCATGTAAGGACAAAATATTGTGTTACTGTGAATAAAACTGAATCCTTCTATCAGCCTGATGAAAAAGACGGGAGTGGTTTGTTATCCCCAGGTTCAGCTGTGGAAGCTGAGCAGAGAGGGGTTGTGATGTGATCCCCAAGCCTCTGGACCAAGAGAGCCTCCAGAGAAAAAGTACCTTCTGTATTCCTTGCTCTCGCTTCCCACACTCCAGCTCAGCTTTCCTAGGCACTTTGCTGGAAAAACGCTACGACACGCTATAACACGGGTTTAGGAGGTATCTAGCAGTTGGTGTAGTGAATATAGAGCAGCATCTAGTCCTGCTGCGGTGTAGGCAGTTCAGATTTCAGTTTTAATTCACTAGATAAAAGACTTTGTTATTCTTGTTCCTAATGTGTTCCCTTTTTATGTACCACTATGGGATGAAACGGCCACTGAGGTGCCTCTGCTGTTCATCTGGTCCTGGCGTGGTTTTCGCCATGGCCATTTCGGGTCTTTCATGGCAGATTTTACATTTTTCCTCTGGTTGGCTTCGGCGTGCCTGCGAGAGCAAACAGCGGCTCTTCTAATTAGGCGAGTGTAATTTCTCACAAACTGGTCCTCTCCCTTTGTGAGCCTGTAGATTTGCAAAAAGAATAAAAGCGCCCTGATTGTCCCCTCCTTTCAGCCCTTCCCCTGATGAGGAGTGTTGCTACACCTAATAAATTAAAGGACACAAAGTTAATGAATTTTTCATTTGAACTCACAGCTAGGTATGGATTAGCGAGGCTGACGTTACTGAAGAGCTCAGAATTAGGAAGGGTCCTACAGGGACATTTTCCTCTTTACTAAAATCTTTTCATTCACCTTTTCAAGCATTATCTTGCTCAGTAGAAAGAGTTCTTTTCACAACACATAGCCTGTGGGGTCTGCTTTCTGTCCGCGGCATAAATGTGATCATTCATTTTGTTTGTCTAATGGATAAAAATAAAGGGCAATGTGAGTGACATTCAGACAGCCTTTCTCCTGAAAGAGAAGGGATTCATACGATCCTGAGCAGTACTCCGGAGCAGACCTTTGCTAAGCATAAATGGTCCCAATTCCTTTAAATTCCAGCTCCGACAGTTTACACCAGCTGAAGGTTGTCTTTCTTCCCCCTTGAGCAGTGCTGTGAGCTGCAGGAGGCTTGGGCTTATAAATAAAACTACACTCAATTTATCTAAAAAATAACGTTAAGTTAATGTCAAAGGATCTGTGTTGTTCAGAATTATTTTCTCTCAATCTCCTATAAATTTCAAAGGGTTGCAAATGCATTTCTGAAGCCGATCCGGCGCAAACTGGCACATACGTCTGTTGGGAGGGAAGCTGTATCCCATATAGTTTGTTATCCCTATTTTTCATGTCCCCATTAAAGCTTTTGCTATGAACTTCAATTTTAATATTCGCTTACCTTTTGACGCTCTGAAAGAGTCTCATTAGAGAAGGGAATCAGGTTTTTATTAAAAATACGAGCTGTGTGAATGCCAAAGAGGCTGGGCAGGGTGGTGGGACCGTGGGCGCGGGGGTCCCCGCTCCGCCTCGCCGGGGCCGCTGCCTGTTTTGTCGGGCTTAACTTAGAAATTGTTTCTAGGAGAGAACCAAGTGGGGTCACTTGTGATGCTGCAAGATAGGATGGGGAGGAGGGACCGAAATTACTGCAAAAATAAAAAAAAAAATTAAAAAAGGGTGGGGGGAACCCCACAATAACTCCCCCAGGCTCTTGCAAAAGCCCCGGTGTGTGCAGCAGGCAGAGGGCTGCCAGCCTCGGGAGCCCGACCATCCACGGGGGCAGGGCTGGCGGGCAGCGGCGGGGAGGTGATGGGGATGGCTGCCCGCAGCAATCTGTCGGTGAGAACTTGTGGTGATCTGTGGTTTGGCTCTGGGAGAGGTTCGGGAATGTCTTTACTGTTTATTGCTGAAGGTGTTGGTGGGTGTTTCCCCACTGGAAGAGCTGTTCGCCCGAGCGATCCTGGTGAGCTCCCAGTGTGACGTTATCGCTGCCTCAGTTTCTCTCACCATTCAAACTGGAAACGACATTTTTGTTCAGTTTCCACCCTAAACTTTTAAGTCATTTTGCTGAATGCTTTTAAAATAATTGTATGTTACACCTACAAATGCACTTCAATAACGGATTATTTTATGCAAAAAAATGCAAAGGCCTTTGGGAAGAATCTGGGTAAGTAATTTGCATTTATTTCTTTACTGTATATGTTGTATGAATTCAATATAATTCAGTTTGCATTGCTGCTTTCCTTAAGCAACAGCAGAGGAGCAGTTTGCAGGAATAAACACTTCATCTCACCTCATCTCAGATCTACCTTTTTTTTTTGGTTGAATAAATAATGCTGAATATCTTGATCTTGTGACAGATTGGAGGAAAGGCAGAAATCCCACAGATCAGCTCATAATAACAGCTACTTAGATTAGTATAAATCAGCATTATAAAGCTAAAGAGTTGTTTTCTCTCTTTACACTGTTTTCATTTCCTTGAGTTAGAAGAATTTTTTTTTCCCCTTGTAAAAAAAACCTGGTTTGTTTGGGGTATAGGAGCTTCCTCCAGAGTGTGCCAACTATAAAGCGTAACTTCATGGCTCAACAAAGTCCATGATGTGTACTGAGGATGCTGAAAGATTTAACCCCTGGAGATCTTACTCTTTGCTGCTTATTGCACATTTTAAGCAGAAATGCCCTGTACCGAAAAGAGTTCTGCACTTCCTATATAATTTCAGATCAAAGATCCTGGCACTGGGTTAGGCAAGGCTGAGCATAAATCTGGCTTTAACTGAGATTCATGTTTCTATTAAAAAATAATTGCAAAGAACTAACCATGATTGTCTTAATAAATGTTATTTATGCCCCTCAAGCAGCATAACTGATCCATCATTTTATACATGGCTCCAAAAAAGGATTAATACTGCTTATGATGCTGCGAGTTTCTGAAGTTCATCAGCGATTTGGTTGGCGTGCAGGTCCTTCGAGAAAGCAGCCGCGTGTTGGTACAGCGACTTGTATGAGCAGACCGATGCACGTACACCGGGATTTTTGTGGTGTGTGACAGGTTTTTGCTCACCTCCTCCAGCTGTTCCTGAGCTCTGCACCAGCCATGGTGCCAAAACGTCTCCTGTGACAGCGGCCAGAGCTGGCCTGAGGTTAGGGCTTCCCCAAGCACGCTGCACAGCCCAGCCCATCTCCTCCGGAGCCCTGCAGGGAAAGCAAGCATAGGTGTTTGGTAGGAAATCAGCGAAGGGAATGTTTGCAGCTTAATTTTTCCTTGCTCCAAGTGCAGATTGCTGATTTAGGGACTGAGTGTTAACTGTCTGATGTTTCTCAATAGCTGCGTTGAACCTGGGGCTGGTTTGGGTTGAGAGCCCTGAGCTGGTTTATCCCCTGGCTTCTGGTGGCTGCCCGGAGGGACCCGCTGTGCCGGCAGAGCCCACACTCCTACTCCAGTAGGAATTAAACCTTTCCGTTCCTCCTAGCTGGTGGCAACCACCATGGGAGAACTGGTGCTTCCACCAATTTTCGTTCTTCTTCACTTATTGCACATAGATTTGAAAACCTGTCCAGCTGGGAAGACCAACTGCTTGCATCCTTTTTCCAATGCTGTCCCTGCTGCCATACCCTCCTATGCTCTCGTGCTGGGTCTGGCTCTCCAAAAGCCCAGCCTTGGGAAACTCATAGGAGTTATCTGGAATTCCCATACCCAATACTTTCCTAACCTATAAACTAATGTCACCTTTCAATTCAGATAAGTAAGCACTGGAAAATGATCCCAAGTAGGGAAAATTGAATTTCTAGTTGTATGAACAAGTCTAGAAAAAACCCCACATGACTGGTGAGGAGCAATTATTGTGCCTTTGGACTTGGCTACGCTTGCACCATATGTCAGGTGGGAGTATTGTGAAAACTTTTGGGGGTGGATGTAGGTAGTCCTGGAGGGAAATATTTCTCTAAAGATTTATTTTGATCAAATCTGACTGTGATATGCTATATAATCTGATGCCCTTGTTAGTGATGTTGTAATCAAGGCCTCTCCTGCATCTCTGAGAGCATAGCAAGCTCTAATGGCAAAGGAGAAGATTCCCCCAGCAGATGCCGTGCCAAGGGCAATGGGGCTCCCCCAGGCTGGTAGATGCACACAAAAATTGCACTCCCGTTTAAATAGTTGTGCTATTTTACCATTGCAAAAAAGTATTTGACTCTGAGCGCTTTCTCCCAAATGCCCTCTATACACAGCAGAAAATGGTTTTCAGGCATTTGAAGGTTTCCATCCTTTTCAATGTGAAGTTAGAGAGCAAAGCGGCGTTAATTACTGGAACGGATGAAAAAGCAGCACACAGGAGAGGGGAGGCAGACGAAGCCGTAGTTTGCCACCGGCTTCGGGGAGCTCAGTGGCCTCTCACACCCCGGTTCGTGCCTTTCTTTTTCCAACAGCTTTTTCCCATGACACGTTTTCCTTGCAGGTGCGGATCAAAGTGCGCTTTTAATCCAGAAATGGATTACAACTATAAATAAAGACTAATTATAAGTTATGTATCAGAGATTAAGATTTTTTTTTTCTTATAGAACAGGTTTACCGTTTCATTTTGGCTTTTTTTTTTCCCCCAATATGAGAAGAAAGTTACTGTAATCTGTTGATAGGCATCAGCACATCAGCGTGGGCTGGGAGTGATTCCAGTGTGTGCTTCTCCTGTTAAAATATTTCCAAGTGCTGCTGGTTTCCTCTTTTTCAAAGATGACTGTTCTTGCTGAGCATCTCTGTGGGGTTTTTTCTGATGGTTTTTTTTTTTTTTTAAATGAATATAACTTCTTGGATCAGACAGAATTTCAGCAGTTTCTAATCTGCCTAGGCTAATTTGCAACTCAAATACTAAGAAACTATATTTATGACTATACTTCTTAATGGAACCAAAACAGATTTCAGAGGAAATATTCAGAGACAGCCAACATTTTTGCATCGTAAATGTGCTGTGTTTCTTCTTATTTTCTCCATTCATTATTACACTTGCAAACAATGCATTGTTGATAATTAATATTAATTTCATGCACTTAATTGACAGTATTACCAGGGGGTGACTAGATCAGCTTCCCAGTATTAAATAATTTTTACCAATTTGTACTGCTCAGCTTGCTGCTTTGTTGATTTCCCAGTTGCTTCATCTCTTCCGCATCTACAGCCGGACACAGGGGGAATCAGAGCAGTTCAAAATCAATAGATCAGCAGCCAGAGCAAGTAGAAAGATGCGCCTCCGCTGCGTGACCGTACGTCTCCGACGGAAGAGCGATGGGCCTCGCTGTATTTGATCATCCGTCCACGTGATCCGTCTCGCCACTGGAACACCAGATGTTTGCACAATATATTGCTTGGATACATCGCATAGATGTTAAGCACCGTTAAGAAAGTACAATTTTTGTCTAATCATAAGCTTGCCTGCTCAGCTCAACAGCCCGGCATCTTCAGCACCCTGCTGTATGCTCTGCATCGCCTTGGCTCATTCCAGTATATTTGCTGGTTTGCTATGGGAACACATTACATCAATACTTTCACGTTCAAGCAGGATGGCAAAAATTAATGGTCAGTCTGCATTTCTCTGGGCCTCTGTGGAACAGCTCAGAGAGACTCCCAAAAGAATTTATGGAAAAAAAATATTTGTGTTCCAGAATGGAGAGCAAATAGTCTGCTTTGGACATGGGAAAGAGTGACAGGTTTTTGGAAAAAACAACTCCCACTTTGGGAATTTATTTTCTTTTTTAAACATCAATTGAATTTGTGCAGGCTGTTTTTTCTGTAATACAAAGATAATTACTCTTTAAACTATATTCAGTGATGATGATTTTACTCCGCGGGTGGTTCTGGAGTGCAAAGACATGCGTTAGCATCACGGAAGCTCCTGAACCACCTGCATTACAGACAGCAGCTCAGTAACAGCCCCAAAAAGTTGCTGTCTAAAACCAGCACTGCCGTACACAGCAAAGCATCCCACTGCGCTTCAGCCCATGCCCCAAGTAAAGGTTTTTATCTTTTTTTTTTTTTTTTTTCCCCTCCCATAGAGCGAGCTGTGCAGAAGCATGCCCGCCTGGGCGCAGGGGAGGCTGAAACTCGCCCACCTCCTAGCAGACAACCTTTCCGGCTCTCCTGTTTCCATCCGTCTTGTTCCCCTCTTCCTCCTCCCTTGGTTTTGCAGAGCGGGAGGAACTTTCCTCGCCCAGAAGGAATGGGAGCTTGTCATCGCGGGCCGGGATGCCACACACCGAGCTGCCTGGCGCGGGGCGGCCGCCCTGGGGAAAACTGGTCCTAATTGGGAATTTCATGATATTTCAACACGGGAGGTAAACGACCAACACGGTCCAAGAAAGAACGTTGAATTCCTACAACGGGGTTTAAATGGCTGTGAAACCTTGTGGGACTGTGTTGTATTTTTTTTTTTTTAAACGTCTGGTTTTCATAAAGTGTTCTGGATGTAGTGGCCGATCTAACCGTGTGCCTTTCCTCACCCAGCATCCCCGTTCTGCCTCTCCTCTCCTCCTCCGTCAAGGTGTCTCGGTCCCTGCTGGGTACCGCATACGAGTTGACTTTAAATCACGTATTTCTATGCAAATGATACCCATCCTGGTTTGGTGCCTACACTGTGTTTTTAATCCTTGGCAACATATAATATTTTATGTATATAGGTTTTTAATACTCTATTACAAAACAAATAAAAAAGCATGTTAGTGATATAGAGGAAAGTAAAATAAATATCAATGACATCATTATATTTGATGTCTTGTTTTTACTTTTCATATACTTGTAATAACCGCCATTTTAATGACCTGTTATTTTCATTACCAACTATCAGATCAGAAGTGATTTTAAAATGAAAAAATAGTGTAATTTTCTCGAGTAATTTGTCTGAGGTAATAGTGGGAAAAACACATTTACTGATTTTGCATATTTTATTTTCACAGCGCTTTCTAAACAGAAATTACTTCAAGTTCAGTCCTTGAGCAGCTCGCAAGAGCACGAGGCTGCTGTTCCTTTGGGAGGTTTTCCTTCCCGAATGGGTGTCTTCATCATTTACAGCCGATGGAAAGGAGTGCTATGTTTATTCTTTTGCCAGGAGAATTTATGTGTAAATATAGTGATTTGTGGTGACAGTCAGAAGTTTTACAGCAGTAGGATGAGACCTTTAAGGCTACTTGGATCCCCGGGTCCTTAGGCAGCAGGACCCTGCTCTGCTGGGGTGCTTTAGCTTTAATGAAATGCCAACAGGATTGGTTCCTACTCGGTGAAATACTCCTTTTCAAGGGTTGAGGTTGGGGTTTTTTTAATTTCTGAATGCACTCAAATCTTTTCTTAGAAGCTCATCAACAATGATGATCTGTTCTTTATTCACCGGTGTCACCACCATAAAGCTGGACCTTAGCCAGAGGTCTATTAAACACATTTGCCCGGCAAAGAGAAAGTTGAATTTTAGAGCATGTGACTCTTGTATTTCTATGAATTAATCTATATATTGTTTTGATATATATGATATAGTAACCTTTAGTTCACTTATATTTCAACCAGCTACTATATAATATATAATATTTATAAATATACAAATAATTATAAGTATATAATTATACTTTAATCAGTAAACCTGAAGTAGCAAAATAGGAGATTATAGCTGCTGTTAAGCTGACTTGATTATAAAGGGGAGCTTGCCAAGCCTTCAAAATTGTTTGATGAAATTAAATTTTTACACAACTCTATCAACTGCAGAGTTGGCGCACGGTTCTTGGTGACTCCTGGCATTTGTGTTAGTAGTGTGCCATGATGCCACAAGAGTGTTTAGAAGGAACAACAGGTCCAAAATGCACCAGGCACAACATTATTGGTGTAAATCAGGTATGATCTCTGATAGGAAAATACGAAGGAAACTTTCAACCAGTCCATGGTCTGGAATAGACCTTGATGGTTCATTAAAAAAACACTTCTTGGTATTATTTAGGGTAGGATTTAAAAATGTATCATATAAACCAAATATTAATCAAAGGATGAGAAAGATGCATCCTCAGAGAAGTTATTCCACACTGACCGATTTTCTTGCACCTTTCAAAAAAGGTGAAACTGGCAAGTCTTGAAGATGAGACTTAGTGGAGCACTGGTCTGAGCTGGTGGGACCTGGTTCATGCTGATGGTTTCCCTAAATAAAAGTACTACTTGACTTTTGCAAGACCCATGAATTGATGAATAAATCCTTCCCCTCCATCCCGTATATTGATTCAGGGCACCACTGGAGTTGTTACTCTTTTTTCTGTAAGACGTTCAATGTTTGTGAGCTTATCTGAGTGAGGAGTGACAGTAGGGGGGTTTAATCTTTTTTTTTTCTTTTTTTTTTTTTTCCCCCTCCGTCACCAGGCATACTGTGCTGTTTCTGAAGGGCTACATTAACAGAATACTGCTAAAACTCATTTTTGGGCCCGTCATAAAGCTGTTTTCTTGTAACATATTAGCCAATTGTTTTCTTATCTTGCCACCCCTGCCCTGTTGCTCCCTTTTTGCCCCATTTCCATCACCTTTCCAGATCTCAGCAATCATCAGGAGGTCTGCAGTCACCCCGCGCTCCTATTTCTTGATGTAACATCAACCGTGTAAACATTAAGGTCTTCCAGGTAAGGCTAGTGTGTGTTGGCTTCTCCTCTCTGTGTTTTAACCCTGGTCTTGCATTTGTCTTAAAATGCAAACTGGCTGTAACAGGGGACCCTGAGTCAACAGAACGGATTCATGTTGTAGACAGCTTTGTATGCGAAATGGAGATAGCTGCCCAGATGAGTGGTGGTGGCGGTGGTGGTTATGGGCATCAAGGTACACGTAGATAAATGACAAGGGTATTGGAGAAGCTGGTCTCCATGTTCATAGCTGGCCATACCACAATACACACTTTTGGGGAAGAATGGGCTGTCCACAGCAGCCCCAGGAGCCACAAAGTTTGTAGCTTTCACTGATGTGGGGTCTCCACAACAATACCCACTGGTTTGTCTCAGCAGCCTTTCTCGCCTTTCTTCTGCTGAGACAAATGTTGAAGTGTAGACCTTGCTAACACGGCAGAAAGATTTTTTTTAATTATTTTTTTCTCTCTCCATTAAAGTTTCTGGCTACTCCCTGGCCATCAAACCCTGGTAATTTGTGGGGTGCATGTAACTGAAGCCTGCTGGTATCCTGCTTTTAGGGGGACTTTTCAAACCACGACGAGTGCCGGCTGGACAGCCTCCAAGCCCTTCCCGGCTGCGAGCTCACTGCCTGCGCGTAGGCTGGCTCCTTTGATCCTCTGTGTGTTTATGTGTGCCTGTCTGCCTATGTATGATTTGATATCACCATCCGTCGTAGTTCAAAGAAAGTTTGTCCTCCATTACTTTCTCCTCCATTGCCCCCACACGCTGGGGAGAAATTCCCCACGGTTGGCAGCAGTGTTCCTCTTCAAATTTCTCCTTCCTGGTGCCTGAGGAACATTGCCGGTGACTAAGATGCTGGGATGGAGTGGCTGGTGCCTATCGCATCGCCCTGGCTGAGACTCCAGCATGTGGGGCTGGAGAACTAATAAATAAGTCATGCTTCATCACTTCTTGTATAAAATTGCTCAGGAACAAAGAAGAGCCTGGTGCACCCACTCCTTTTTGGGTTACCAAAACTCCGCTCATGGCAGAGTCTTCCCATGTATTCATAGGGTTGTAGCTGCCCAGAGGATTCATGATGCAGCCGGAGCTGGGGGATGTGGGGTGTGTTCGGAGCCTGGCTGAAGGAGGTGTAAATTGTCCGTGTTCATGGGCACTCATTAATGTACTGTAGCCATCTTACGACACGCAGTGAAATTAAGATGCGATATATTTAGAACAGATAAAAAGAAAAAAAAAATATGTACAGTGTTTAATTGGTCTATAAAACCCACTGTTATGTGTAAAAGCAAAGCAAAGAGCTTATGGTGGACTGAGCAGGCTTCAAGGAGCTTGCAGGAATAGGAGTGGTGTCCCCAGCAGCACAGCTCTGTGCCTGTAGTCTCCAAAAAGTTATATTTTTGCAATTTAGCTTAAAAACTCTGAGGATTGATGGAAACGTCTGGTCTCTCTTTAGGTTTCCTAAATTTCACTGGAACATCTGCTGAAGGTCAGTGTTGGAGACGGGCGGCTGGGTGGCATGGGTCACTGGTACCTTCTGGTTGGGAGATCTGTCACTATGTCATGCTACACGTGGTTTAGGTTCATGGCATCACCTCTTCCTGTTTTTTTTTCACTATTTCAAAGGAGTGAATTGATACTGTGCTGGTTTTGTGCTCTCGTTACAAACGTTGCCTTCAGAACGGATTCATGCTTTGCCATTTTCCGTTCTCGTTACAGTGTTTGTTATGAGAATGAGATATCATAATTTTAATGCCCAGTATAGCCTGTGAAAGACTATAAACATTTAATAGACTCATAAACATAGACTTTAACCTTTTCAATATTCTGTAGCTGGATTGGCCCCCGCTGCACTGCATCCCCACAGGTTACCGCTGCGAACACGAGGGATGGCCGCGGCGAGTGAATCAAACAGCAGAAATCCCGAAAAGGTCAAAGCAGCGCAGTTTACTATTATCTTCCTTAGAATATATGAGGCGTTACAATTCTGATATCGCATTTTTGTGGCTTAGGTTGGGGCAAGAGGAAGAAATGGCATGACATAAATCTCTTCTGAAGACAGTCGTTGTAATGGGGATGGAAACGAGCACCCACTGAACTCATCCCTTTTAACTCTCCTATGGCCGTGCTGGGTGTCTGCCCTCCTCTCGCCACGGCTCCCGGCTTGTCCTGCCTTCATTATACACAAGTGGAGGCAGCAACTCAGAACGACGTGTGCGTGTGTTTCCTTCAGGAGATTAGGAACACCCCCCTCCAGACTTTTCTGCTAAAAGAATAGTTTGGTATTCTTTCATTTGTTGTATGAAACTGCAAAAAGTTTTTTATAGTCCAGGATGAAGAACATTCTAGAGCAGGAAATGTTCACAGTGAGTCTGATGCTTCGGATGTGGCGTGGTTGGAGGTCTGGTGTGCAGCATCGTAAATGGACATAAACCGATGCAGACTTTCGTTTTTAATCTGGATTTAGGATGAAGGTCCTGTAACAGGTGCTCTCTTTTTTTACTGAATTGGGTTTGAATTGCTCCACACGCTATTTTTGCCCAAGAAATGGCATTTGGAGAGATTCAATAACACTTCTTCCTAGGGAGGCTACAGCCCCTGCACAGGGAGGGTGAGAGCCAACACCACGTATTAGATGCGCGGGCTGCTGTGCCTTGGATGACCAGCTCCACGGGGTCAGACGCAAGCGAGTGCAGATTGCAGGGAGGGGAACCCAGGACCTTACCCAACTGCTTGTTGTACTCATCTGAATCCGACCCTGGGATGGCTGCAGCAGCACAGGAGCCAGGGCTTGCCCGAGCTCAGCTCAGACAGGCCCAAGAGATGCTTAGTCACAAGGGTTGTCCACCATGGAGAACCGAAACCTCAAACATAACGGTTTATCATTTTCTCATATACCGTTCTGAAAAATCTTTGAACTTCAGCTTTGTACTCGGAATCTAATCCTGTTATAACTATCTTACTATGCAACTGCACGTTTTTCTGAGAAAACCGTTGCCAGTCACATTACCATGCGTTCATTTCTGTATAGATCTTGTTACAAAGGCAGATTTTCTTAGGCTGTACTACAGCTTCACTATCCTACAAAGAACATACAATAGGAAACCTATGCTATTACTTTTTCCACTAAAAAGTTGTCATGGCTGGGTGATTTTGGGTGCGTTGCATCCTCTCTCTGCTGCGGTTATGAGAAGTTTTGGCTGAGCAGGGCAGGATTTTGTATTTAGAAGGTGCCTTGTCGTTCCTGCACCCGTGTTGGTGTTGTGTGGCATCACCTACAGAGACACTTGTCTACTCTGTTGAAAAGCAGGATCGTACAGAAGGATTCAAGCCTGCAAAAGCTTTACGTGGACAGAATTCCCACTGCTGAATCGTTTCCTTCGTGAAGAACCTATACTGAAGGTATTTCCTTCGTGAAGAATCTATACCGAAGGTAATGAAGTTTTAAATCAATAGTCTAAACATATGCAGAGCTATAATCTTCCTGTAGATTTAGTAATTCCCTGTGCCATTTACAAGACAGTTTCTGCAAACTCAAAATTCCAGCACTGAATTAGCATTTCTTAGACCGAAGAGACCCACTGCGCCCATCCAACGCGTGTGAAGCACGGAGCGGTGAAGTACTGCAAACCCATGCTTGACAGCGTTTGTATTTATGTGTTAGCAACTCTATTTTCAGGGTCTAGGGGGGGAAAAAAAAAACCCAAAGGCTGCAGCAGACTTTCCCTGTCTGGAAGGGTGCTCTGGCAGGATTTTGAATCCCAGCCCCCCCTCCCTGCCCCCCCCTAGGAGCCTTGGAAAGCCCCGCGCAAGGCCAGCCCCTGCTTTTCCCCAGTAACTGCACAGAATTTGTGCTGCGGAGTCGGACCCCAGCACCTGCTGGGCGTCTTTCAAGCTGCTTTAACTGGATCACAAGTTCCTAACTGTAGATAGATGTAACGGAGACTAATCCCATAATCTAGACAGAAGTACAAGCCCTGAACGGGGAGCAGCTCGTGTCACCTCCGTTTGCGCTCCAGCCAACATGGCAGGAGGAGTTTAGACATCGTCGTTCCCCCCCGCCCCGAGCCACTTTCTGGTGACTACGATCTGTGGGCTGATTTGATTTTATTTTATTTTTCCATCCCAAAGTCTGAAGATAAATATGCAAAACAAAACTTCATGCTTCGGCCAAAAAGAAAAACAACTTCAGTTCAGAAATGGCGTTTCTACGGTGGGTAAATATTATTTGTACTCGAGGCGCAGAAGTCAAGGACTGGCATCATTTGAAAAAATAAAATAAAATCCAGCAGCAGAATAATGGAGCAGGATTTTTGGTTTCTCAACAGTACCAGGGGTGGAGAGGGCTGCTGCCTGGCTTCTCACAGTCACTGCTTGAGATACCCACATTTTAAAAACTACTTTTGCAGCAGCAGGCTCCTTGGTGCCGTTTCAGCGCTACTCTGTGCCGGCAGAGCATCCATCAGGAGCCACGCGGAGCTGCCGAGCCAGGACCCAGCGATCGATAGCGCCACAAAACCAGAGCCGGAGAAATGATATTTACCGTTAGGTTTTTAACTTCTTGTTGACAGGCTCATCCCAATGACAGCTCTTCCTCGCTCTCCTCTTTCTATCCCCTTCCAAGATTTAACACTGTTTTAACATTTTAATCAAGGACGTGATTCTACAAATATTTACAAGCTGGCGTAGCACGTAGGGCTTGCTGTGAATCAGCAAGCCACGGATCCACGTACAAATCCCTTTACGAGCATGTGTAAACCATGGCACCATTCACATCACCACCACGTAAAATGGTAGTTTGAAATCCTCTTGCTTACCCTGCTTTCCCAAATCCTAAAAACACAACCAAAAATCCATCTGAGGCGAGATTTCATATACCACTCCTCAGCGTAGAAGCCTGGCTTTCTTTTCATTACATTAATACAAAAGTTATTTAGTATGGCCTTTTCCAGATCTTACAGTGTTAACAAAAATAGATGCTTATTGCTTTAATAAAGGTTTTGATTTGGAAATTATTTACCATTTAGACTTCATATGCTCTAATTGCTTTTGATTCTTCAGAATATATATAATGGAAAGCAGCTGAAAGACTGGGGTTTAAAAATGGGCTCTTGCACATTTGAAGTAAATTTTATCCTGCAATCAGTCGCAAAGATCTTAACTGCAGCTATCACATATCCTAAATATGTAATTGCTGTGGAGCCTTTCCAGTCTGTTGGTTGCAGGACACTAGGAAAAGGGGAAAGCCAGTACAAATGTAGGCCCTGATGGCCGTGAGTATTTTGGGGGATACGTGGCGGGGACGGGTCACCTGCCTAAAACCTTCTATACACATTTTTTCTAGGACAGAGCCTTGGAATTAGATTGTGTAAAGACACCAATGAATAATTTCATTTGCACGGAGCGGCCCGCTGAATTACATGGAAGCTGCTCTGGTGAGTGAAGTGATGAATTATATCCGGGTTTTGGGATCGGACCCTTGGCTGAAGGGCATCCCCCCCTCCCCCCCCCCCCCAAGCCCCGCATGCTCCCTGGCTCCTGGCGGGAGGACTTAACGTTTTAAGCATAACCCCATCCTCGTGTGGTCCTGCCCTAGAAATGGGTGGTGGTTTTTGTACGCAGATGCAGGCGCAGCGAGACCAAGCGCTCTAGCCTGCTCTGCCTCAACCTGTGGAATTGCTACAAAGAAAGAAAAACTCAGAATACTGATTTTTGAGGTATTTTAAAAGCATATTGGTCAGACGTAGTCTAGGCGCGGGTCGAATGGTCCATATTCTGAATGATCTATAAAGACCACTACAAAGTGAAATACCGTCTTTGCTTACTTTTAGTAATTTTTGCTCTCAAATGAGTCCCCTCCCATGGTCCTGGCCTTCTTTAGCAGGGAGGAGAGCACAGCTTGAGAATATTTGAAATTTAAACCCAAAGGAAGCCTCAGGTTCTCTTCTTTCCATGTAACGTAAAAAGCCAAGAAGACTCAGCCTCAAAAATTGTTAGAGACATTTAACACTCTCCATTAAAATCACAAAAGCAGTGTAATTCATTGTTATCAGAGAAATGCTTGCTTTCAACCCTTTCTTCTTTAAAGGGTTGTGTGAGATATTTCCATGCTAAATTAGTATCTTCCATTAATGTGAATGGCTGCTAAGTACACACCATAAATTCTCAGTACTGGGAGACACGTGGGTGCAAAGCCTGCAATGGCAAGGCCGCCCGGGCGAGCCCGGGGGTTTGCAGAGGCTGCCGATAGACGCTGGGTGATGGGCAGCTGACAGAGAGCCTAGGTCCGCTCGTTCTGGATTTACTGCATTATAACGAAGACCAAATTTGGACTCTCTTATTCTTATGATTATACCCCGTGCTTCTTTCCACCCCCTCTTGAGTTCTTTTTTTAAATCGTTTCCTAAATGCAGAAGATAACCTGACCCGTGACCGCGAAGCTGAAGTTTCTCTTCCTGCCCTTGGCTCGGTGGGACTTTGGGATGCTGAGCATCGCCAGCCGCCCCGCTCCGCCCAGATGCACTCAGCACCCCGAGGCCTCCTCACGCACACGGTGTATGATGGGCAGCGAAGAAGACAACAGTGATCTGTACTTAACATTAGGTGGCACAAAAGAGTTTCCTTTTGCTCACAGGAATACTGAAATACATGGGCGATAACAAGCAGAGATTTTCTTTTCTTTAAATCAGATTCTCCTTCCCTATTTTTTCCAGCTTTCAAGTAGTTTTCGAAGTACTCTTGTTTAGAAACTTACTTGGTTTCATCTTTCATCGCATCTCTTTTGTCTCTTAAGAGAATTTGGTTTAAAATAACACATAACCCAGCCCTGGCTGTAGTTGCATTTACAGAACAGCCAAAGGGCTCTAAAACAGGCTCATTTCAGTGAAACGCCTTCTCTCCTTCCTCCAAACCAGTGCTGCCTTTCAGAGCTTTACCTCTCCGGACCTTGCCTGTTCAGAGCCAGCGTGACCACGCAGGGTACGTCCTAACGCCAAGCTTTTCCTCCGCGTCCGTAGTTGGGGCTGTTTCCAAACCGCGGGCGTTTACTCCTGGTTTGGTACCCACGCTACTTGGTGCGCGGTTATTTTGTTTCTGGAGTTGACTGAGAAATGTGATGGGGGTCGAGGGGCTATATTTCCCTCTCCTTCCGTTGTAATCCTTTGGGAAAAGGTTGCAGGTTGTTGTCCCGCTGCAGACACAGCCGGGCTTTGCTGCCCCAGCGGTGCAGGCCGGTTGCCCCCAGGACCGCGGTGTCTGCCCTGTGCTGCCGCTTGCAAAGGTTTACAGAAAAAAATCAATCGGTTTTACGGTGAAGAGACAAAGCATCGCCCACTGTTTACAGCCCAAATCCTCTCTGGCTGACAGGTACAGGGGTGGTTGCTGCTGCGGGAAGGTGCCTGGCTGCTCCTGCTGCGGGGTTATTAAAGGCAAGAGAGCTCGCTCCTGGCTCGGCTCGCTGCTCGGGGCTCCGCAAGGTAATGTCCCCCTGCCCCGAACTGTTCGCAGGAGGGTTGCTTATTGTTTTCTCCAAGGTTCGGCCTCAGATGGAGGGAAAGGGGGAAAAAAAAAAATAAAAGGCCATCGCGTTGGTGATGCTGCGAAGTTTGCTGCTTCCCTGCCTGCCCCCCTCCATCCCCGGCAGCCCCCCTCCGCCCGGGCCCGGCTGCCAGGGCTGGAGCTTCCCCGGCCCCCCCTATTAGATGTGATTAACTGTTATTGTTCCTCCCCAGCGCTCCACGTCCCGCCCGGGGGGCGC
>JAVJGI010000037.1:21512991-21524390 GCA_035590275.1 Ibycter americanus
TGGCAGGGGGGAGCTCTCCCGGGACACGGGGGGGCAGGAGGGAGTTGGGGGACGGTGCTGGTGGGGCGGGACATGAAGGGTCCCACCAGGGGCTCACCAGCACGTCCTGGCTTTGCTGGTGGCCACAGTGGGGCTGCCAGCGAGGCCACCGCGGTGGCAGGTAGCTGCGGGAGTGGGGCTGGGGCTGGATGGGGCTGGCGGCCCCGGGACGGTGTGCGTGCCCCCTCCGGGGGGTGCAGAGGTGGCCGGGGTGGGGGGGATGCATCTCTGCGGGCAAGGTCCCAATGCTGTCTCCAGGCTTTTCTTCCCCTCCCCACGCAGCCATTCAGCCTTTCGGCTCTGTCTCCCCCTCTCTGGCCCATTGGGGCTGGGAGGGGAGGAGAGGGGGGGTCCCAGGGCCCCCTGGGGCCAGGCTGGAGACGCACTTTCACTTTTACTGCCTTTTAACAAGCTTGTGTTCCTCTGAGCTTTGTGTTTAATAAAGGTTTCTACTGACTCTGGCCTTCAGTGCAGGGCTGCGCGCTGGGGGTGTTAGGGGTGGTGGGGACCCCAACCTGTGAAACCAAGGGGGTTTGGGTTATTTTGTGTGGGGGGTTCCATTTTGCACTTGAAATGCACAGCAGGTATGTAGCTGCTTTGGTCCCTGGGTTGTTTTTTTTTTCTCCCCTGCAACTCCACATGCTCGGATGTGTGGGATGGGAGCTGGGGCTGGTCCTGCCACCCTCTGCTCCTCCAAAGAGGCTGTGCCCCTGTGGGACAGGGCTGTGGGTCTGGATGGGGTTTGCTTCTTCTTTTGGCAGCCACATCCTCCAGCAGCCCCTGTCCCCACTCAGCTCCTCTCCTGGCTGCCCCCCTCCCCTGACTTCCCCCCGCTTTTGGGGCAGCATTTGCATGGGGGCACCCACGGCTACAGCTCCTGTGCAGGGAGGAGGAAGGCAGCGTGGGGCCGATGTGAAACCAGCCCATACAGCCACAGCACCAGCAGGCTCCCAGGGACTTCCCAGCTTCCCTGTTTGTCCCAGCACGTTGATCCTGCCTGAGGGCAGCTGCTGGCACCAGCTTGTGGCCCAGAGCTGGAGGTCCCCGTGTCTGGGCGAGCTGGGGCGAGCTGGCTGACCCTGAGTGCCCCAACCTGCTCTGTGGCACACTGTCCCCTTCCCGGGGAGTGAGGAACATCGGGAACACTCTGGGAGGGATGCTTGGAGACTGGGGGGATCCCCTGGCCGCCTGGAGCGGGGCCATGCCCCCACCCCAGTGGCAGGCAGGGACGTGCCACTTCCTTCCCGTGTTCGCGCACTTGCTCCCCTCCTCTTTCTGCCCAGCTGCCTGCCTGTTTTTTCTTTAAACAGCCTGATAAATATTTCACCCTCCACCATGTTTGCTCCTGTGCCGGCTTTTGCAGGGAATGGGAGCTGGGGTTCTGGCTGCTGGCATCTGCTGGGGTGGATGGTGAGCCCATCACCGCTGCCTAGCCTCCTGCCTCCGTCCTCGTGCCTCCATCCCTGCAGCTGAGCACAGTCCCCAGCTCGCTGTGCTGTCACAGGCTTGTTCTTACTGCAGGACACGCATGGATAGCAGTGTGCCGGCGCAGGGTGGCAAACCCCACGGCTCAGCCGTCCGTGGTGCCAGGTCCCTGCTCCCAGCCCCCCTCCCTGCAGCCCCCTGGGACTGACCGTCCCAAAACCCAGCGGCACAGGCAGGCACACACAGCCTATCTGTCCCCCGTGCTTGAGTGGGATGAGCCAGTGGCTTGCTGTCACACTGTCACCCCATTTAATTTTTCAGACAAACTGAAAGAGCTCCCCTGCTGCTCTGGTCCCTGGGGCTCCTGCCCCACAGAGCCAGGGGGAGGAGGATGGGGAGACCAGGGTGGGTGGGCATGGCCCCTGGTCCCCTGCGTGCTCCATCGTTCTTTACAAGGTCAATGTTTGTCACCTGAGGTGACAGAGGTGTTGAAGCTTTTATAATTTACAGCAGGGTGCCCAGCCCAGCCATATGCCAACACATCCTCTCCCCCTTTTAGTTTCGTTTTGGTGGAGGGCGATGGTGATGTGCAATGCTGCCCAAGGGGGTGAGACCCGGGTGAGGGGGAGGTGGCCGCTGGCTTTCACGGGAGCCAGGAGGCACAGGGAGCAGGGAGAGGACTCATGCCAACGTCCTCAGCTCTGCAGGGCTGTCCCCACGAGCGAGCTAACCCGCAGTAGCAGCACAGCTTTTCCCTTTTCCCCTTAGCACAGGCAAACCTCTCTGATGGCATTCGCCATCACATTCCCCTAACAGGGAGCCTCATGGGATGATGAGCCCTTGGGAATCCCCATCCCCATGAAAGCAGCCCCCCGGGCAGGGGCAGCACCTTGCCCCCCGCTGCAGCAGTGCAGCACATCTCTGGGGGAACGCGTTGGCAGCTCCACGCAAGGCAGAGCACCGTAAAAATAACCGCTCTGCCTCCGGGGATGATTCACAATGCAGCTGAAGGGCTTCCCTCCTGCTATTTTGAATCGCTGGAGCAAGAACTGCTGATAGCTCGTGTAGAGGCTCTCGTTTCGGTAGAGCACATGGCGGCTTTGAGAAGCGACCCCCGGCGCTGCCTGGTTCTCTGAGCGATCTGTACCACTGATGCTTTTCTTCTTTGGGTGAAGCAGACATGGTGCGGGAGATGAGCACCCTGCACGCATTCTGCGAGCCCCATGGGTCCTGGGCTCCTGTTAGCTCCCACCTCCCATTCCCCAGCAGCCACCTGCAGGGATCGTGCCCATCCAGCTCTGGGGTGCACGGTGCCATCAGGCTGCGGTGACAGCTCCACCAGCACTGGCAAATGCTGCAGTGAGCGGGCGGGATGTGGACATGGTGCTGAGCCCAGGCAGCCTTGGGGTCTCCTGACCCCACACTGCGAGGTTTGGACTCGGAGTCGTCAGGGGAGCCCAGCAGCGGGACGAGCTCTGGGACAGGCTGGCAGTGGCTGGCAGAGGGGATCAGCGTTAGATGCTGACACAGCATAAACTTTGCCAGAATTTATACTTTTAACCTAATCCCCTTGGAAAGTTCAGGCAAGTTTTGGGGTCTCTGTAGGCTCCTGTGGTACGTCTGGCCTGGGGTGCCATGTCCCTGCTGGGATGCCATGCCCCTGCCAGTGCTGCCTGCCTTGCTTCTGCATCCCACCCTATGCTTCAATATTTCCACTCCCCAAAACCGCTCATGTTTCTTCCACAAGGAAGCAACCCAGGGAGGCGAAGCACAGCATCCTTTGTTTATGAAACCTTGGTAAGTGGGTGCTTTGGTTTGATTCATGCCCAGTTGTGGTCCGGTGCCCCCCCAAGCTGGGGAGCGGAGCAGAGCCCTGGTGTCCCTCCCACAGCCGTGCCCCCCTGCCCTGCTGGTGGCATTCAGGGCGCGCTTTGGAAGCACCCATGGAAGGAGCTGGGGCACCCGCTGCCTCCTGCTGCCAGCAGAAGTTTTGCCCTGGACTTTGCCCTCACTTCCCTGCTGCTCCTTCCCACGCTGAAACTCATGGTGACCCCGGGCATCCCAGTACCGACTGAGTGTGGATTTTAGCAACACAGGAGTGTGGCAAGGCCTCCCCAGGGCTTTGCTTTGATCCAGCACAGAGCCCTGCCACCCTCCAAGCCCCTTCCCGTGCTCCCTGGCAAGGTGATCCTCAGTCCCCGCTGCCACAAGGCCTCCCCTGAATGTTCCTCTAGGACCTGCCTCCATTTTAGTTTGATTTGATGATGGCTGTGCTCAACAGCTCCAGCTCTTGGACCTCCTTCTGCCTCCCCGGGGGCAGGGGACAGCCCCGTGCCTCGTGGGCCGGGTGCACGTGCTCCCCAGAGCCCTTGGATGCCCCTGCCAGGTCCCAGGTGCACTTTTTCCGCTTCTTTTCCCATGCACACACCCAGAGCAGCTGGGAGATGGTAAAAATAACTGTGATGCATCCTTGCAACTGCTCTGGGCTGAGCTGGCAGCCGGCTGTCCCCGGGGGAGGAGGACAGCGAGAGAACCACACGTGCCGTGGCTTGGGCGCACTGGGCTGGGGATGCCCCTTGGGTGCGGGAGCTGGGCTAAGGGGAGCCAGCTCAGTGGAACGGGCCGGCCATGGGGGGTCCGTGTGGAGGGAGAGGTGGTGCAGGGGGAGGCATTCCAGAATTTTGCATCCAAGCAAAACTGGTGCGTGCCCCTTTCTGTAAGTAAAATCCTGGGATGCTCCAAGAGGGATGGGAAGAAGCCCACCATCCCAAGAAGTCACCATACTGCATGTACCCCAGGAGCAGTGAGAAGCTTTGCCCAGGCACGGCTTTATCTAGCTTATTTATCTAATTATCTGTTTCTTCTCTGTGAAAACCTTTGAGGACAGGCTGGGGTACGGGCATGGGTGTCCCCCCTGTTCCTCCCTGCAGGCACAGGCCTCCGGGTGCCTGTGCAGGGCAGGGATGGAGGCAGCTCCTGCCTCCTCCTCCTCCCCCCCAGCCAGCCCGTCCCCACTCCCGCAGCCCCCTGTGTGGGGCGGGAAGGGGGTTTTACATCTGCTCGAGGTGCTGGGGGCCCAGCGCTGTCAGTACAGCCCCCTCGTGCCCCGCATGCGGCACTGGGGGAAGCAGCACTGAGCGAAGGCTGCCCGGCGCCATGGGCACGGAGGAGCTGGCACCACTGGGAAGTCATTTGAAACCAGTCTGGGTGGCAGGGGACCACCACGGCGGGACCACCACGGTGGGACCACCCATGGCCAAACTGGGGCTGCTTCAGGGCCAACTGGGGCAACCAGGGCTACCCCAGGGCCAACTGCAACCACGCTGAGACCACTCATGGCCACGCTGGGACCTACTGGGGCAACCAGGGGGCCAACAGTGACCATACCGAGACCACCCGTGGCCACACTGGGTCCAACTGGGGCAACAAAGGCTACCATGGGGCCAACAGCGACCATACTGAGACCATCCATAGCCAAACTGGGGCCTACTGGGGCCACACTGGGGGACTCAGGGCTACGCTGGGGCAACCAGTGACTGCACTGGGACCACCTATGGCCAGACTGGGACAAACTGGGGCAACCAGCGATGGTCACACCAGCAGCGTGACCGCCCAGGGCCGCACCGGGACCACCGTGGGCTGCCCCGGAGCCAACTGGGACGGGCCCAGGGGACCCCCAGGCCCGGCGGGCCCCACAAACCAGCGGCAGCCCCCGCCACCGGGCGGCATCGCCCCGCCCCTTTCCCCTCTGCCAATGACGGGCATGGCCTTGAGGTGCCAATCACCGGCCGCGGCCAACCGAAGCGCCGCGGAGGCGGGCCCTTAGCGGAGGCAAAGTTGCCTGGCGGCTGCGGAGCCGCTCGAGTGAGTCCGGCTCCGCGCTCCTTACGGCACCGCACCGCACCGCGCCCGGGAGACCCTGCCCCGCTCCCCCTGGGGACGCTTTGCGCTGCGACAGCCGTGTGGCAAAAGGTAACCCCCCTGCTGCTGGTGATGGGGTGTTTCCCTGCTCTCGGGGGGCGCTGGTGCGGTCCCCAAACACCTCCCACCGCTGGCGGGGTGCGGGCAGCATCCCCCCCCCGCCTCCCCCCAGCCCCTGCCCCGCCGTGCCACCCTGCTCCCCACCTGCCGTGAAAATTCGCCCGCGGGTCCCCCACGGAGGCTGAGGGAGCTGAGATGCTGGAAGGCACCTGCCCCCCCTTCCTTTCAGTGGGGGACCCAAGCTGCGCCCGTCTCTCTTTTGCAAAAACGAGTGATTTTTTTGCAAAATCTTAATACTTGTAGTAACAGCTCATTGGTGATTCTGTTAATGTTGCGCACCTCATTAAATAGCCCCAAACATAAGGAGGTTTAAATGACTTTATTGAATTAAAAATAGCATAGGAAATCACCTATGGTACTTTCATCAAATAATTAATGTAAACTATATACATATAGTGAGAGATTCCTTTTAACAAATCTATTCATAAAACACGCAGGGGTTTACTTAATGGCTGAAATAACTTAGAGCAGCACAACTCGCTTGAAACATTGAGCCACACTCGTGCACTTCCTAATATGTTCCTGTATGTTTCCCTGAGTGTTTTTCTTCCTTATCTTTTTTTATATCTGAAGTTCTATTCCCCTCCTCTACTCCATGTATTTGATCATTTTTTCAAGTCCCTTGGCTGAACCAATCTCTTTTCATGCAGAGGATAAAAAGAGAAAAACTTCAAAGTAGGTTCAGGTAATTAACAGCTGAGGGGAATATAATCTAAACCATAGGCCCTGCTTTGCACCCAGGTCTGCTTTCAGAGCCAGCCGGCAAGGGAGTGCCTATTCCCTATAGCATCCAAATCTGCTTCCTCTGAACAGCTTTGCCAGGCCTCCAGTTATCACATCTGCATTTCAAACACCATGTCTCTGGCATTAATTATTAATTAGCCTACAGTCACCCCAGAGGATTTAAGTTCCAGCCTGCACATACTTATTCATTGACCTCTATCTTAGTTTTTGTTGGAAAAAACCCACTAGAATGCTTAATAATTTCCTTTCTCTCAGACCCTGTGTTCTAGTTTCATGGAGGGAAAACAGTATATTTTCAGAGATGGAAAATCACAGGATTGTCTAGAAATTTGTTTAGAGCAAAACGCTATGTCAAGAGTTTGAACAAACCATTTCAAAAGATTTAGAAGGCATTTTGCGCAAGTATTTTTACCTTTGACAAATGAATTTATGGATTTCCCAGAACTGAGAGGTGGTGGATACAAATACAATGCGGTTTGGCTCTGTGCACAGTATCTATCGCTCAGTGCGCGCTTAAAAAATACAAACTGGATTTAATTACCAAGTAGCACATTTATATGATCAAACTAATGCAAACGTTTATTTGAAAGCTCTGGGGTTACACTGCTAGTGACACTAGTAAGAATGAAAAACATGCTGTTGCAAGGCACATCGGTATTTGGGCATTAGGCATGCACTCCGTCCTCAGGAATACGGAACTAAAGAAGTGTATTTTGTGACTGCTTTGCATCATTCCCAAGGCAGTTTTGAAGATGCTCTTTAGCCATTAGAATAAGTACGTATCTTGCTACTGCTCTCTTGGCTGTTGCGTGGCTTGATATTGAGGTTCCAGAGGTAAAAGAATTGGAACAATCAGGTAGGAACTAGGTTATATGATTCTCATTTTTGCAATGCTACATGAAATTCAAAGTGATTGTTACAGTTTGGATGAGTTGTGCGCTGGATACTGCCTTTTGTTGATGTGTTTCGATACTGCAATATCCCAACCCCCTGAATGAGTCCTATTTTAACGCCTCATGCAATTATCCGTAGATAAACTTCCTTAAATATTGCCATGGTTTCTCTTTTTATATATGGTGGTACTATCTCAAATAATCATTGAAACATAAAGTATTCCTCCACTTTGTTTCCTAAGGAAGTGTTTAGTCTGTAATCACGAGGTCAGACTGGTTAACTTCTATGCCAGCCTAGAATTGATTTTTGAAAGCATTTAATCTATGCCTGACTCTTTTGAATTTCTATTTAGTGAAGAATATGAAAAAAGAGGGCTGATGCACAAACATACACAGTTAAACTGCCGAGCTATCTCAGTAAACAAAAACGCATTTTTCCAAAATTGCAGCTGAAACAGCCCTTTCTGTAAAATCATAAGCCTTGTGTGCCTGCACTTCAGCAAATGATCACCTGCAAATGGATGCAGGGACTAATGCTGTTGACTGCCATGAGGGATCTCCCTCCTTGACTTCCCTGAGAATTTTGAAGATTTGCCTTGTTGCTGCTCTTTTATTATTTTCACATTTTATGAGCGGATCTGGGGAGTGTTCAGCATTAAATAATAAGTATTTTTGCCACTGCTTCAAATATTCAGAATAATTCTTAACATACAATTTAAACAGCAGAAGTACCGCTCTCTCAGAAGCAAGAGAGGAATAGGCAGTACTTCAAATTTCACATCCAGAAAGATTATTCCTGTTTATAAAATAGCAGAATGTACCTCGATGCTGAAGAGGGGAGTAGATCTAGACTATTTAATAACATGTCCAGGACCTTTTAATCACTTCTACAGTGATCCTAATACCAGTAGTAACAGCGATAATGGAAAAAAACCCTGGTGTGAAACCTGGGCTGAGATCCGTTCTTTGTAAATGTCAGAACGATGCTGAAATTAAAACTTAGTTGTTAATGTAGCTCCGTACCTTATGAATATTAAAGTGGAATAAGGACTAAATTTCTTCAACAGCAGAGGAGAGCAAGATGTTGTTTTAGAAAACAAATCACATGGCAGCTTGATTTGCAGTGGTGTATCTGGTGTGTTTTTAAAGGTTGGCTAAGACTAAGGGCTGCTGCGTTGGGATCTTGCTGGTTTGAGCCCGCTGATGCTGTCTTCTCATTTTTCCTGTTGTTTTCTTCTGTTGACTGGGATCTTGAACCAGGTTCTTGAGATACAGGTTCCGTACACCAGCATTGGAAAACTCCCTTTCCCAGTGCCATTCAGTTACCTTTTTTTGTGGTTATAGTGCCAGGAGTGAGGAAAGCATGAATGTACACACACAGTGGGTTTGACATGTTATGAAATATTTGTACCGTTCCTGTTATGAGACATGAATTTCCATAAGAAGCCTATTTTATATTTTTATATATATAAAAAGATATATATTTTATATATATTTACATTTATAGTTTCCTGTTGAAGCTTAAATGTTTTACCCTGTTGGTAAGACCTAACCCTTGGCAAATCTGGAAATGCTTTGACCCCCATTCTTATTATACCCTTCGCTTTTTTCTCTTAAAGTAATGCATGCAGCAGTTTTACAGTAGTGACCAGCACCCACCAAGGACCGAGCTGTAACTGTGTTTTGTATTTTGACTGTTTCACGCGAACAGGTTTTGAATTCAGATTTGTAGGTTGCAGACCACTTTTTATTCAGAGAAGCCACATGGGTAATTCTGATTTTCAATTACTTGAAGAGTGATAGTAGCAAAAGACTGTTGGTTTCTTGTGCATTTAAAGCCCATGGACATCTCTTGATGAAGCTCTGGCTGCTGTGTTGAAGGAGTCTTGCCCACCTGTGTGCTTACTTGTAGGTGGAAAAAAACCCCTCTTTTACAAAGCCGAGTAGGTGGAGATCAATGTGGATGTTCCTGCGTCAGCAGAAATGGGTTCTGAATAGATTAAGAAGGGTGCGTGGAGCCAGATCTTCAGCTGACATAAATGGGCACAGTAGTATTGACATTCGCGGAGCTCGGCTGAGTTATGTGAACGGGAGATTTGCGTAGTGTAAGCAAAAGATTGCATGAGTGATATCAGAATTATTTTGCATAATGTCTGAAATAATCTGAGCCTCTATAAGATGGTTTGCTTCCTTTATGGCGTAGTGCGGTAGCGATGGGACATGATCTCCGCTGTGCAGAGGGTGTAGCGTGCCTGACGCGGTGAGGGCGTGAGCTGGGATTGCCAGTGAGGAGCCCACAGATGCCTGTGACATGGAGATGTCACAGATATTCAGACTGTGTGACACCAGCAAGCAAATGGTGACTTTTGCGCGGTGACCACTACCTGAGGCATTTCTGCAAGTGCTGTATGTGTACCGAGAGCGCTGAAGTCCGCCTGGAGCTCTCCAGTTCCCTGTATCACGACTGTACTCCTAAATGTTGCTTTTATCCATCTCAGCCCTAAAAAACCCCCAAACGTAACATCGTTAGACCCCTTGCTGACCCCAGAGCCTGGTGCCTCATCGCATGGCATAAAACCCAGCACGCTTTAACTATTTCTAAAGCAGCGGTGAAGTGCTCCCGGGCTCAGCCTGGCAGCGGTCCAGCCCGCAGCCCCCCTGCCCGCCCTGAGAGCAACCTGCAGCTGGGCTTGTGTGATGGCTCCTGCCAGGCAGCGCCAGGGTACAGACGTATAGATGCTGCCTGTTGACCCGCCAGCTCCACCCCGAAACCCCGGGCACAGTGCCTGGGGCGGGGGGCTTTCAGGGCAGTGTTGTGGCAACCCTCTGCAGCTTTCCCCCGCCTAGATGCTCATTTCTTGGCAGTGTCTCTATGTAAAGTTTCAAAAGACTTTATAGAGTTTCCCTTCCTCCACCATATATGTTTTCCTTTTTTTTTCCTGTCTTTTTTTTTTTTTTTTTTTTTTTTTTTTTTTTTTTTTACCCGCCATGCATAAATCACTGCGGCTCCACTTACTGCCTTTGCTGCGGGTTCGAGTTTGTCGTGGAATGAGTTAATGGGGCCAGGCTGATGCTTAAGTTAACTTGTCACAGTTTGGGTGACTTTCTATCAGCTGGGAATCCAGCCCACTGCTTGCAAATAACGTCCTTACCGCAGTTAAACACTTCATTGGCAAAATGTGGACAGCATATTTAAAAGTGGTTTCTATACATAAAACAGCATACGCAACCCAAAATAGGAATGATCTTTGGGCATTTTTGCCTATTATTATTACTAATACACAAAGTTTTTAACCATAAACCAGAGTGTATGTGTGTGCCGTGTAGCTGCTGCCACCAACCCGCATGTAACACTCGATGGTAATTGTGTTCATAATTATGGAGTTAATTGAATTTCTGTGATAATAAAAGCTGGCATATAAAAAGTCTCTCAAGATTAAATATTTTAGTTAGGGAAGAATACACTCATTTGGAATATTTAATAAACAGAAAGTAGTTCTCACATGCAGGTGATCTTAAGATTAATAAAATAATCTCCCCAAATGAACCTTTTCCATAAATACTGTTCCAAACAAAATGCGGTATCATGCAAAACCCCATGAATTCTTGCAATGCTCCTGGTTTTGCCCTCTGCAAGAAAAGCAGTGTGTGCTGAGGTATTTGCAAACTGGAGAGATATGTTAAAGGAGCCTTCTGCTGCAGTTTCAGCATCTGCATCTGCCAAGCTTGTAAGGTGTTAGAAGTGCGCCAGAAATGCACTGTGGCAAAATTAGCACTGCTCTTAACAGTTTAACATCGTAAAAACACCATGTCAGGAAGTCAAATTTTTCTTATAGTCTTTGACTTTACAGGAGTAGGGTTTTCTGTTGGTTTTGGTTTGTTTTGGTTTGGTTTTTTTGGTGATCCATTAGGTGTTTCAGTGTCACTTTAGGCTAACTTCAGGGCTGATTTACAACTCACTGGTTCCACAGAAGAATCACAAGATGTAACGCAATACAGAATGTGGAACTGTGTGTCTACCAGCTTTGTCCTGTATATTATCAATTGATTTATCTTTGGAGAGAAACAAATAAGGGCAAGAATTCCCAATATGTAAGATATTAAACCTGTATATCTAACCATGGGCAGAGTCATCCTCCTGAAAATGAAGAGGGATCAATAAAAATGTATTGGAGTGCTCTCCTCTTCTCTTCCTCTTCTCTTCCTCTTCTCTTCCTCTTCTCTTCCTCTTCTCTTCCTCTTCTCTTCCTCTTCTCT
>JAVJGI010000037.1:21524490-21667318 GCA_035590275.1 Ibycter americanus
TTCTCTTCCTCTTCTCTTCCTCTTCTCTTCCTCTTCTCTTCCTCTTCTCTTCCTCTTCTCTTCCTCTTCTCTTCCTCCTCTTTCTTGCTATACTGTGGACAAAGGAAAAACTTAAGGGGAAAACATTACTTTACCTGTTACAGTTCTAAATTCAGCTCTAATTTAGTGTCACTAAGAAAAAAAATTACTTCATTTTTTCTGGGCAGGAAAGTCTTTTTTTAAAGTATACTTACTGCAAGAACAGTGGCAGTTGAACATTTTTAAGCATGAAATGATATGCATTTTGAAAAAAGAGCTTTAGATGTCAGCTAATGTAGTCATGACCCAGCCCTGTAGGAAACCCAGCTTTAATGCCCATTTTCCAAAAATTCGTGTATTGAGTTTCATTATTTTCTACTAAGATTCACAGGAGCTGTTTCTTTTAATCTCCTGTTTTTACCTGCTGACGAGATTGGCTTGAGAGTGTAAAATATAAAATATTGATAATTAGACCTCAGGTCCCTCATCTTTGGTAGTGTGGAGTTCCCATTCACCGTTCTTTTTGTTAAAAAGTTGCCTGTTTGTATTCCGTTACTACACTATATTTTCGATATTATTGGCATAAGTTGATGTGATAAAAAAATGTCAAGCCCCTCCCAAACTAACCCGAAGTGCAGGGACTTTATTTTTGTTATTTCTGCCTTCCAAGAGTCGCTCCCCTCCCCCAGCAGCCGCACTACAAAGCTTGTTGTACAGGGACTCCATTAATCCTACATTTCCTAGATGGTATCTGAGGCACAGTGGGTTTCCACAGAAATTAATTTGTCCTGACAACAGGCCTAAAGATTGGAGTCCAGGGATCACTTGGCAAATTCCCTTTAAACTGAGCACAATAATAAACAGAAAGCTGATAACGACAGTTCTGAAAGACCACACAGAGGAAGGACCCCGAGCCGAGCCGCTCGGTGTGGATCTGCGAATGCCTCCGATAACGGCAGCCAGGAGCTTTACGCTCGATAGGAAAATGAGCGCTCTGATTTATGCACGTTCTAATAGCACAGCACCGGGCAGCACCAACTTCATCTAGTAGTGTACATTTTTAACTCTTTTCTGGAAGAATAATGAAAGTTGAAGACCCCTCTGTTTTAGGCCGTTCTTATTTAATATTTGTATGAATGCCTCCGTGGCCATTTTTTGCCTCTTTCCTATTTTAATGTAGCTTTAATTTTCTCAGTACCCCTTACCTGGGTAAACATTAACAAAAGTTGAACAGTGGGTAGCGTAATGTTTCAAGGAATGAATCTGGAAAGTTTGCCATCTGTTCTAAATATATTTTCTTTGAGATTGTGCTAGGTTTTGGGTTCAATTGTCTTCTAGGTAGTAATTCCTTATTAAGAATAGGAAAAAGCATTTTCGACAGCATTATTGCCTGTTTGCAGCTTTTTATTTATCTTTGCCTTTGTTGCATATTTAAATGCTGTTGTTTTCCTAAAGTTAAGGTATGGAAAATGGCCACATTGGAAATACATACTAATAGAGTAAGCGAATAAACAAATGTTCATTGGATATTTTAGAGCTTGTCAAGATAAGAGCGTTTCAACCTCTGATTTTTGTCAATATAGAATTTAGAGGTTTAATGATAATTAGGATTTGTGGTGTGTCAGTAAACCTCTGCCAGTTATGTTTCTGAAAAAAGCCATCATAATATTAAGAGTTAGGACGGATAGAGTGAATGCTAAGTAAGATATATGCTGCATAACTTTTCCCTGCTTAAGTATAGGATATGTAACAATTTATGTAACGAATTAAAAAGGGAGGACAATTTACAAAGATGCATGGAAAATGGATTTTGGTTATTGAAAGATACCTTGAAAGTAAAGTCTAATTTTGTTCGCAATGTCCAAAATGCATTATGAAATAACAGCCTTCAGATACAGAGAGGACTGTGTAACTATGCTAAAAGAAGGCAACTAGTGCGCTTGACAGGTGTGGCTGTACACCTAAACAGCATGAATCACATTCGATCACTTTTAATGGCTCAAATGTTTCTCTGAAGACGGAAATTCAGGACTGGATACATCCAAACTCAACAACAATCCTTAAAGGCAATGCCTCCTCCGCCAATTTTTCCATGTATAGAGAGACGCATAGGCTGGAGATGAGCAGCAATGCCGAAGTTGCAGATGGGTCATGCCCGGGGAAGGCAGGAGCAGGTGGGTGACCCCGCTCCCGTCCCCTCCATCGCAGCTCCGGGCTGGGGTGGCAGGATGCCAGTGGGCGGGTAGTTACGGGCTTGGAATGCCGCTGCCTTCGGCGTTTGCGGTACAGAGAGTTTATCTAAAAAAAAAAGTTCTGCCTTACATGCTTTTCCAGCACAGCTAATGACAAAACTATCGTTGACTTTGATAAGGGCAGCATCAGGCTCACTAGTTAGGAGCTTAATGAGCTGAGAGGTGGGGCTCTATTATGCTGCTGGAGTGGGGTATATGTACCGTACCTCCTCGCTGAAAAATAAAATCTTTTGCTCTCGTTATTGGCTTTAAATTAGGTTGTACACTACAAATTAATCAATTACAGCCAAAGTACTTTGGAAAAGAAATTCAGGATGAGTAGCGCAATTTGTATTTGTCACACTTAAAGAACTCTATTGTACTGAAACGCAGAGGATTTGAAAACAACTAGTTTTAATGCTCTCTAGCTCCTCTTTCTAGAGTCTGATGCAAGAGCAAATTGACTGGCTGTGCCTTTTGGTTCTGTAAAAGAACAAACCGAAATACTGCCCTCCACTTTTTATATCAAAATCACTCTATGCATTTCAGTGTACAAGCTATTAGTTTGTTTTAAATTTGGATCAAATCAGGCATTTTTCCCCCAGCAAATAGTTCTCTAGTGTGCTTTATACATTTGATTCAAAGGGCTGTGTATTATTTGATGTTCTTAGGAGATAAACAATAAACTTTTGAATATGTTTTTTCCATTTGAATACAAGCCTAGGGATGCTTCACCCTGCATCCTAAAGCCTGATTTCCCCTGGGACTCATTATCATGCAGCTCACATGTTCAGTCACCTACACTGTTGAACTTACTATCAAATAACCTTCGAAACGTTACTAGTTATTACGTGTCAGAGGGCAGATTTATGATAAACTAACTTTGAAACAAAATAATGAATTCTCAGCTTTCTGTTTCCAGCAGCATTTCTGGTAATTTTGTTGGATTTAAATTTTAAAACAGTAAGTTGCCTTTTTCTCTTATTCTACCATATAAAACAGTTCCCTCCCCTCATGAAATTTCTCCTTCCTTAAATATGGTTTATGATGATTTGAGCACTGCCTATAAAGAATAAAAATGAGAACATTTGTCTGTGAGCTACCAAACTGCCCACTGGAGTTCATTCCTGATTAAACTTTCATAGCTTTCTAACTTGGTGAAAGTTTAAATTAACTTAACCCTTAGCGTAGTCCACCGGTGTCCAAACTACAGCTGTGCAATAGGTGTTTGCAGGCAGGAACCTTTTCTCCTCACCCTTTCTACTGCCAGTATTTTGAGGTTTCAAGTGAGGTTCTTGCATTACAGAGACGAAAATCAATAGCGTCGCCTTCTCAGAAAGCAGAAACGTGGTTTATGGCAGACCAGAAAGGCTGCCCAAAGAGGTTTTCCGAAGGATATCCTGAATTTCAGCCCCTGAGGTCCATATTTAGGGATCTAAATAATTGGCTGACTTTCAAGAAGGCTGAGCATGACTTTGGGGGCTCTGTAGGCACTTGGCCTCTTTTAAATGGTAGCCAGAGCGATCGTGACTTTTAATGAGTGGTATCAGAGGGATGAAATCCAGGTAGATAAATGCTATATAATCATTTTGGAGGTGATTAGAGTAGCAAACATCTGCAGATGGAATTTAAAAGTAGACTATGTCAAGAACTAAGTCTGGCTAATTTGGAGAAAAATCAGTGTAGCTCTTCTTGGTATCAATGGATATATATATATATTTTTTTGGTTGTATTCCAGAGGAGTATCGGGCAGATTAATGCTTGTAGGATTTTCATCTCCTACTAGACAAAGTCTAGGCTTTGAGATATTGCTCATCTGTGATACTGCATGGAAAGTGCCTGACCCAGGGTAGCTCTGTGAAGCTGGGGGATAGAGCCACCATCTCCTGTGCATCCTCTCATCTCTTTTGCTCCACTCGCCGTGATTATGGTTCTCCAAGGGCATTACGGGCAAAAGTTCCATATCAGGCTGTCTATTAATATTTATGTAGCAATTCAGGAGGTAATGCATTGTTAAAATACAAGTTGGAAATGCACCAAATTTAATCACTTTTAGTACTAGAAATTATCTATTTCTACATCAGATAGAAGGGGGAGGGCTATCATTACAACATTTTTTTTAACGAAGTTATTCGCCAGTTCGAACACGGCTTGAATTAAAAGGGCAATAAATGCTACTGTGTAGACCAAGTTTTTAAAAGGAATGCATGCCACATATATGAAATTTCATATGAAGTGTTAAAAAATATTTAAAGTAAATACATACCATGTCAGTATGCCCACTGGTCAGTGGTGCCATGGCAGTCAGTCCCTGCCCTCACGTGCAAGGACCGCTTTCGTGCACGGCGGCCAGCGGGGTTTGCCCTTTGCTACTATGCAATTCCTCCTGCCTAAACGTAGAAAGAATATTTTTATCACTGATATCACTTCATTTTTGCAGCTGTCTGCTCGCATCAGGTTAGTAATATAAACTCTGTCAAAGACTAATCTCTCCCTTCCACAGGCTATAAAATCCACAATTATTATTTAGAGTTAACCTCCTAAGAAAGTGTTCATTATTTAAACTGTTCAAGCCCAAAAAGAATTGTTAGCTATTGTTATCTGAGAACCTCCTACAGTCTTCCCTTGGTCAAATAAGGCTCTTTTTGTTTTCAGTAGGAGGTTTTTTTAAGAACAAGCTCCGAGCTTTCATGCAAGCAAAATAAATCCGGTGAAAGTAAAACATTAATTAAGATGTATAAAAAAAAATAAAAAAGAAAACGTTCAAGAAGAGAGTGGTGCTCAAATAGAACACTTTTTTTCTTTTCAGGTCACTTGGCTTTCTGATGTCATTTCTGGCAGATTCGTTAGCCTGGCTCCATCACGTTCTGTTCTGAACCATAACGTGATGGGAGATGATCAAAGTGAGAATGCTAAAGGCTCAGGACATTTAAAAAATGTTCTATTCTGGAAATTGTTATAAAACTATAAACAGATCACATTAAAAATCTGTGTTACTGAACATGGTTGCTCATCAGCCTTTTTTAGAAGGAGCTATTGAGAAGTTTGGGTAAACAGCCTTGAAGTCTTTATGATGGCAGGCTGGAAATTTCTCCAGAATTTTAGGCAACCCAAGCCTCTTTGAAATGTAATATAACCCATTTCTGCTGTTAGGCGTGTTGTTTTAATCTTTATACTTGAAAGTGGTAAGCATATGGGTCAGATCACCCACTCCTGCTAATGGACACAATTCCATGGACTTCGGTGTCCAATTATGCCAGCTAAAGATCTGACCATTGCTGGGTTTTATTTCCTTATTTTTCTTGTCTTCCTGATCTTTGACCCTTTATCAAAGGAATGCCGTCTATAATATGATAATAATATGAAATTCTGAGCTCACTTTCTAATAATATATATCCCAAAGAATTGTAAAGATGCTCAACTTTACACGACAAGCAGCTGATGAGCAGTTTCAGCCTTGTGATTGTCTTTGCCTGGCACAGGGGTGAGGCTCGGGTACCTGTGCCTGATACTGCAGTGGAATATTAAACATTTTTGCATTTCCATGAAACAATTGCTCTGAGGGGTGAGTGGGTAAATAAACTCGTTGGCAAGTCCACAAAATGACAGGAGGCCATTTTTCCTAATTTTAGATGCATTTTAGTGCACAGGAAAGTGAGAAATTTTTGAGTTTTTAAGGGCTACACACTCTGGTGCTCTCAATCAGTGCTATGATGTGGCTGAGGCTGGAGGCAGAATTATATAGGCAGTGTGACACCTTAGGCACATAATGGAGCTACATAAGGGTGTAAGCAGGGTCTAGATTCATAAGCAGGATGTGACTATCTATTTTGATTGATGGGCTGGATATAAGTGTGTATTTTACGGAGCCATTAGAGTTTGTGATTTGAAATACGCAGAGAGCAGGCTTCCCCTCAGCCTGGTGTAGGAACGGGCGACACGGGCTCCTTGCACAGGCACACCTGCTTCTTCACAGCAAGGAAAATGACAGAGAATGGTCTGTCACAAGAAAACCCTTCGCTGTGGACTCCACCAAAGTGACAGAGTGGTCAGGAATGGCCGGATCCATCGCTCACTGCGGTGCTAGCTAAGAAAGTGGGAAAGGGAAAAGAGATAAGGAATACCTGTTCTGTGCTTCACTGTAAAATATGCATTGCAGGTGTGTTTTTAATGTAAGTGAGTGTTGTTGCTGTTGATAGGGCCACACAGATGCTTGAGAAAGGCTGGGACTTGTAGGTGCGAATAAAGTGAGGCATGGCAGGAACGAGTGGCTGCCGGGGTGCTCTGCCAGAGCATGGCTAGAAACTCAGATGTAGTCAGTGTTGTGAGAGGCAGATCAGGGCAATCACTTGAAAACTGTAGTGAGAGATTTTGGCACCTCCCAGCCTCCCCTGTCCCCCAGCCTGCCGCGGCCGTGGAGCTCCTCTGGGGTGGCAGCAGCAGTCGCAGCTGGTGACCCTTGTTTGGTGCCCTCTGGCTCTGCCTTTGCTGCAGCTCTTGCCATTTGGAGAAACGCTGCGCTTGTTTACAATAACGTAAATGTGGAGCAACCCCTCTTCCGTTTCTCCAGTGCAAACAGCACACTGATTCCCATCTCCTCCCCACGCAGATGGAGCCTGGGAGGTGAGGGAGGAAGGCTGCTCTTCCCGAACATCCCTGCATCAACCTTTCCAGCTGCAAGCCCTAGGTGACTGCACTGGCCATACATTCGATCTATGTAGATGTAGGAGCTGCTGTTGGTCTTTTCCTTTTTTTTTTTTTCCTTTTTTGCCTAACAGCACTTCCCTTCCCAGCTCTAAACCCAGCTGTAATACAGGAACTGTGGATGCAGCCCGCAGTTTCTTTACTGCACCTCATTACTGCTGCTCCAGCCCTGAGAAAAGGCTGCCTGGCCATGACAAACTGCACTGGCTCTGTGATTTGTGTAAGCTCAAATTTTCCACTAATTCACTTATATATACTAGATGGAAAACACAGCCTCAGGGCTGCTATAAACCATGCTGCTGTAGCCACAAAGGGCTGTCCCGCCAGCTGGGGAATCGCTGGAGCATGCCGAGCGCTGGGGCCGGAGGAAGGAGTGAAATCCAGTTTATGCACTTGTCAGAGGCTCTGCGGTGTGGGAGCGGATCCGGCCCCTCCGTGCGGCGGCCGCAGCCCCCACGGCACCGGCGGCACAGCCCCGCCGGCTCGGGTCCTCGCACCCGGCTGGATGGTGGGCAGGAGCGGGCGCCGTGTCCGGCTCGCCACGCTGGCTCTGGGTGAGCGCTGGCTGCCTACAACCAGCCGCTGTTTTGGGGCTGCTCGTTGGAAAACATTGTGGCTTGCCCTCCTTCGCTCTCCTGCAGCCTCGATCCACCCTAGTGCTTTGTTTTGTGCCACGGTGCAATTCTGCAGCTGTAATTTTCTGTATAACCCACCGATAGACAATTTAAGAGCATTTTCTTTTAAGAACAGCAAGGGTGCCACATTGGGTGACTCCCCAAACGATTGCTTGTCTTGTTACAGATAGCTGTTGACCTGTTCCTTTAATGTTACAAGTCTGCATCTAACCGCTCTCTTAATCCAACCTACTTCCTTCTTTTTAATGAAATTGTCCCTTTAGCCTTTTTCCTGGGCTGGCTTTTCAACAATAACATTAGAAACAGTCTGCTCAGTTCTTTCCTCTGCTAACATCTTGCCCAGAGCTAACTTGCAGCTTCACTCTGTCAGCTGTAAGATATAGATATACTGTTGTCTTAATTACTCATATTTCTCCTGCTGCTCATAATTCTGCTTGTTCCACCAAAGAGCTCTTCAGAGAGCTTTACTGCTTCCCTTTCCCTTTCTTTGGGGGTTTAAAGGTTGTCAGATATATAAACGATCCTTGTTGCAGAGCTTTGGTGGTGACAGTGTCCTTTGTGGAGAAGATTTAGGGGGATGGGAGAGCTAAATACAAATGCTTTTAGACTACATCTCTGTGCAAGGAGAGAATACACGTAGTACTACCTTGCATAACAGAGCATCAGGGAGTGTGTTTGGCAAATCCCTTCTCTAATGAACAGCTAGGCAGCTGTTTCTTCTGCAGCTTAAAGTGTAGATGCTCATTGTCAGGAGCAGGGTTTTCTTTGCCCTCTCTCTCTCTCCACCGCTGATTATCCATAGCTATGCCTGGCTGACTGCTATTCCTCTAAAAATACTGTTGAAAAGGGACCGGACACTTAAAAAAAACCCCAAACCTCTGTGCCATAGGGAAACTGTAGCCCTTTGTGGTTTCAGTGCTCTCTTTTATGATTATATGCTACTGTTTCTGTTAACTATATTAATTAATTTATCCATTAACACAAGTATTGCATGTTGAGTAATGTAGAGTAGACCAACGACATGACGTGCATGTTTTTTTGGCAAAGGCTGGAACAAGTTTTAGCTCAGAGGTGAGGTCTGTAGTGGTTACAGCTTTGGCCAGAGTCCTTCACTCCTGGTTGTTTGGGGTCCACTCTCAATTTTAACAGACCTCAGCTCTACACAGCGAGACAGCTCGGTGGCAGAATATATCTCAGTATTTAGTGGGCTGTCTTAGTTCAGCTGGCTGACAGGTTCAGGAAGCAGTACTCTGACTTTATTGTTAATTGAATAGATTATGAGCCTGTCAAACTGCTGCGGTTGAGCCTGTTTCCATCATAAAACTCGTGGTGACAGTGTGGCTGGAGGTGGGACTGGGCAGGGTGTGTGCTCTACCAGTGGGACTTGAGCCCTCCACGCCAAGTTTTGTTGTGGTTGCTTTTTAATAATTACCTGGTGAAAGTGCTTGCAAGTGTGGAGGAAGAAGTGTTTTAGCAGCAGAGCAGTGAGAGGTGGCAAGACCAGACAGCACACAACCCTTCAAGGCTGAACCAACGGCAGGCTGCAGTAAGTCATGACCAAACTCTTCCAGTAGGACAGATGTGACTGAAGAGTTGGTTAGAGGAGGCAAATGGAAATAGATGAGAGAACTTGGTGAGAGGAATTAGAAACAAAGAGTAATTGTTCTGCGAGGAGGAATAGCATGGAGAAAATAGCTCTTCGAGTAAGTGCTCTGCTCTTGAAGAGCTGAAAGGGATCAGAGTAGCTGCCCTGGACAAGTCAAGTTTCAGGAAAGGTCACATGAGTTAGGACACATGGAAATTCCATGCAAGTGGTAGCTCATTTCAGACCATTGTCTATAGGAAGCTCATAGTCAGGGAACACCACCTGGATAACACACAGTGCAACTCCAGCCCCAAGATCAGACAAGAGAACTGGTGAAGCTGGTTCTGTTAAAAAGCCAGGTTCCCTGACGTTCGCCACAGAAGTCTGTCTGTGGCAGAGCAAATGGACACAGGGTCTGTGACACTCGGTGTGAGCATCTGCAGCTCTCCCACCTGCAGGGTGAGCTCTGCCAGGGGGCAGGCTGCCCAAACGTGCTGTTTGCCTTTACAGAAGAAGGTGCCAGGACTCCACGAGGAAGGATTCTGGGAAGCTGGCAAGGCCCTGGGGCCATCAGCTTAGCCTGGTGCTGCTGCAAGGGCTGATGGTGTAGCTGGAGGCTGCAGAGCACCGGTACTTTGCTCTGTTTGCTCAAGGTTTCCTCTTGGAATCCCAGCACCGACTCCTGAGAGCAGCTCTGAGGGCACGGTGGTTGGTTAAGTAGGTGGTCATGCAGCTGCTTTGGCACCTAGTCCATTCTGACAGCTACTCCGCAGCGAGCGATTCCCTGCCCAGTGCATCTCCTGCAGTGATGCTGGGCAAATGACTTGACCTTGTGTCTCAGCCCTCCAAGTGTAAGGATGTTTCCCTATTAACTCCTCTCCACAAACCCAAAGGCTGTTAAAAGAAGTAGGTCTCGTGACTGTGTGGTACTTGGATGCCATGGTAATGTAATTAACTGCACAGCAATCTTACTAAAAATGTCCTTGGTGGAGGAGAGGACGGGGTGGGGGACTCATTTAGAGGATGGATGGGAGAGGGGAGGAAGTTTCCAGACCTGTGGCTTCACCACAACTCAACTGCGTAACACTAGTCCTTCAATGCAGATGTGAACCCAGAAGCTCAGAGCATCACGTTTGCTGCTTGTGTCCGTCCGAGGCAGGATGCAGAACAAACTGTTTGAAGTGATAATAGATTATGTAACAGCTTCCCACCCCCAGCAAGCCTTCTGAAATTTTTATGTGGTATCTCGGGCTAAAAACTTTTTGAGCTGATGTGTAACTTGTGGAAAACTTCAGGGAAGCATTCCTGTTACTGTTACTTTCCCTTTTTCTGCCTCTTTCTCTTCAACGTTACCCAGGAACTTCTGGGCTGCTTAATCCGAAGGATGGAGGCACAGGGTTCCGTGTGGAAACTGGGAAGCCTTGGTGCAGGAAAGCTGTGCAGCTGATTAGTTTATCTCTGTTACTCTGCCAACCCCCCAGACTTTGGCAGTCTCGGTCTTTTTTTGGCTTTTTATATCCGTGAGGTCTTTTTCCTCCCTACCCTGAGAATGACCTCCGTAGCGATGGCTGCCAAACGTTACCCATATTAAATATGAGCATGTGTATCAGCATCCACAAGGCACACTCGCCCAAGCTGTTAAAGCCCTTCTGCTGGAGCACCAGCCTGTGAATTGTCTGAAGCGTTTGGAGTTAACACTTCAGCTCTGGTTAGCTGGAATTTATTGCAGAATCATGCCACCAAATTCTTCTCTCGGCTGTATCCTCCCCCCTCCAGCGAGGGAGAAATTTGTTTCTGTTGTGTATGGTTAACCCTGCTGTATATTTACACCAGAAATGATAGGCTGTATTTGTGGGTTAAATGAAGACCCACCATAGTAACCAAAAGTAAGGATTCATAGCAATATTCAGAGCATTTTTAAAAAATTAGGTGAGATAATGCAGTGATGCAATGAAGGGCAAACTTGGGCTGGGTGGGATTCTGGCAGATTTCTTTATTCACATGTTGTTCTCCTTTATTCAGATTTTCTTGCATGCTAGGACAAGGCACAGCCAGCCATATTTTCCATCCTGATGAATGAAACAGAGCTCAAGGAGTTTAGCTGAGATTGGCTTCCCCTGCAAGAAAGATTGCTCTTTGTTGCCTGAATCATAATTTTAAGGCATGAAAACTATTCATCAGGAAAGCAGCATTTTAACTCCTTACATCTTGCAGCCTGATCTTTGCAGAGTGAAAAAAACCCACAACAATCCTCATCCACTGAAGTTGATCAGAGTTTTCTCTGGGTTGTAATAAGTCTATAAGGTCACCTTGATCACTGTACAGCAATGTGGTCCTGACAGTGTGGTCTTGATAAGACAGTCCATTGCCGTGATTTAATCCAAATCTGTTTAATCATATATAATCCACATAATTCAAATATACTCACCAAGGATCCAGTTTTATAGCTGTACCGAGGGGAGGGAAATCTTGTGTTGTCACAAGTCATGCTGACATCAGTGGGGTTTCTTATTGATGTAGGACTTAGTGCTGGCACATGCAATTACAGCAAAATTTGGGGTTTAGCATATTTGCAATTTGATGTATTTTTAAGAGGTGGTTGCTTTGAGGTAAGTGAGTAAATGAACCCTGGGCCATGTCCAACAACATCTCTGACTGAGAGTTGTGCCCAGTGGTCATTCCAGGGAAAATATAGACGATCATCTGAAATGATTTGTTGTGCAATTAAAAAATCATAAGTGTTTCGTTTATATTCTTGACTTAGAAATTTCACTTTATACAAACTATGAAAAGAGCCTATGCTCCTCCCGAGGCATTCGGTATCGTTTCAGAAACATTTCAACAAAATCAAAAGATATTTGTCAGCATAAGTAATACACAGACATTACTGCAGTATTACTGGTTACAATTTTCATGTTCAAGATGCCGGTATCAGATCACCCTCCATTTGCGTAGCCATTTGTTAATGTGATGCACATGCAGCGCCGTGGCCTAATGCCTTATAGCCCTGAATCTAAAAAACCTGCTCAAACCCATGGGTAACTGTAAACATCTGAGTAATCCTGTTGAAGTCAGTCCATGCATCCGTTAACTGTGCAAACTAATCCTTGAAAAAATTATGAAAAGGGCAAAAAGAAAACACCACGCTTTCCAAGCCAATGAAACTCCATACGTGCTTAAAGTTAAATGCTGAAATAAATAAATAGTGCATGATCGGAAAGACGGAATCCGTACTTGTAGCCATGGTTTATTGGTTATCCAGCAAACCATAATATGAGGTGAACTTTTTCAGCTTGCATACTGTATCACTTCTGATGCATTTCTGACTATTTTTTTTTTCTTTGTGGCCATTTTGCAATTTTCTGTGGATTTGTTTTGATTGTAAATAGGCATACACATTAGCTAAAGCCAGATAATTTCTTCTGGCCAGCTTTGCCAGTAAATCACTGAGCTATGTAATTGGGTTTGTATAAAATTATGCATTGTGAACTTGGGGATAAATAAAACAGAAGCAAAAAGTTAATTTTTGTAAATAGTGTCATTTTTGTGCAAAACTTCTCTTTTGACCCTGTACTTCTACTCCTTAATGTGACCATTTTGATCATCCTTTCAATGTTGAAAACTGCAGAATAAATCCAAGCAAAACTGGTAATAATTTCTGGTTTGGCTTGTAGGTGGAGTTGAATACAATGCTCGCATTTGTGGCTAACTACAGGCAATACGTGATGAAGAGGATGGTATTCAGACACATACCCAAACAATTTGATTCAGATAAATTGGATACAAGACTTTGACCAGCATGAGAAGAACAGGTGAGAACCCTTGAGTGTGAAGCTGAAGTAATAAGTATTTTGATGGTCAGGAAAAATATTTCTCCAGTAACACAATACATCTTCTATTAGAAACTCGAAATACTAATTACAATCTGCCTAAAGACTTGTTATAAATGAAGTGGAGATAGAAACATGTTTATATTATGGGAGGCTTATTTGCAGATAAGCAGGAAACCAGTCACACATCTTCACAAACATAATTTTAGCTGTTTTAATTAGCAGGTTTGCTTTGATTTAATTTCATTCAGTGATTCCTTCTATCTTTACTGACACATGTGCAAATAAAATGTGCTGACCTGACTTCTGACATCCAGTTTCCTTTTTCATTTCTGTTTTTGTTGTTGTTGATTTCGGCAGTGTTTACGGTGAAATGATGGGGTCAACACTTCCTAACAGCATGGCCAACAGATGTAGCGTGGGGATGACAACTGTACATTTGAGTGGGCTTTTGTTACCCCAGCACTGACTGATTGCTGAAGCGCTGGAAGCCAAGGTGTCAAAGGCCATCAGAAGTCCTAATAGCCTCTAGATCCCAGTTCTGCTAAGGGCTGGGATGACAAAAAATACGCCTGTTAGTGCAGTTGCGGTAGAAGTGCAGCGAGCTTTTTTGCTAGAGAATGAGGCCCTAGAAATAAGCCCCGTGTGTGCCTTTAGCAACTTAGTGTAGCGTGTGCATCAACTTTGGGTTGAAAAGCAATCTTTAAAAGCTGTCAGAATTCATATATTTAATGTTTGGAGATTTGGTGGTTTTATTTAACAGCGAAAGTAGTTATTGACAGAATAAAAACCACGTAGTCCAGAATAAAAATACCACATTAATGTACTGACAAAAAAAAATATCTGTGTTGAGTTTGCTGAGCTTTTTGTTGGTCTGAGTGCTTGGAAACTATTTTTTCTTCTTTATGTCAGAAAAACAATTGCTAATACACCAGGTGGTGTTCTCCCTTCTCTCTCCACCCCTCCCTTTCGCAGTGTCTCACAGCTGTATGATAGGTAATTAAAACAATCACTGCAATGTTTCAAAGCTGTTGTAGCCTTTAGTGACTTTTAAAATTTGTATTTGAAGAAGAACGGTAAAATTAATTTGTATCTGGCTCAGAAAAGTGCACATTACTTGAGCAACGGACTTTACAAGATTGCCAAGAAAAAGAATGAAATTAATATTATACTTGCCTTTATCTAGGGTTATTCTGTTAACTGTTTTATACTGGAAATTAATTTCAATATCATACAGATGTCTACAAGTCATGAATGCAGCAGCTGTAGCATGCAGTCAGGTAGCTCTCCTAATTCGTAATTGTGGTAAAAATAATAATTCACAAGAAGTAAACTTGCCAGGACGATTAAATGACTGTGCCCCTAGATAATGGAAAGATGAAGTTTATGTTCTTGGTCTTTAAAATGTGTGAGATTGAAAAGTGTTATTAGAGAAGTATTATGTGGTTATTTTGAAAAGAAGAGTAATTTTACAGGTTCATCTTCCTACTGGGAAAAAATACATCAGAGACTCTGAGGAACAGCTTCTGGGTAGGCATATTTTTGATGTTGAAACACTCTTCTGTTTTTCTTCCCTGTCTCTATTTTCTGTGTTCCCTGCTTCAGTAGTAGGCTTTAGAGAACTTGTAATTCATTCATTATGGAATGCTTGGTCTGCGGGACAGGATTTTATTCTTAAAATAAACTTCCTTGTAATATATTCTTTCTGATCCTTAAAAAACAGCCTTCATCTTGACAAATGCATGTGTTAGGTCGGTGTAAAGTGGATCTTTTTCTCCCTTTTTGCCCTTCTCCCCTCCTTTTCTGGCTTGTCCTTCTTTGGAGGTTGGTACTTCCCTGGCATGGGCAGGAGCGGTGGCAACTGCTGAATGCAGAAGAGGCAAGTTCAGGAATTTTCAGTATGAATGGAACTGGTTCAGGCTTCGAAATTACTAATTTAAAAAAAAAAAAAAGGCAGGCCACATAGGATGAAAGGCTTTGCATATCCCTGGTTGGTTTGTGGGGAATCCTTGCCTGGTGTGTATGTCAATATGCACATAGAGCAAGTGCTTTTACATGTGTACTTTCAAAAATCTGACACAAACCAAAAATACCAATACCGACAAATTAAAATAACGACTCTTCCCCATTAATTTTAATTTTTACTATTTGTGTAAATATTGCCTGTTGATTAAAGGCAGCATAATGTCTTTCTCTTTCTTTGCTCCTTTGTGACTGTTTCTAACCACACACAGGTATTGCAAACAAACTTACAAATGTGGATAAAAATAAGACTTAAATACTCATCTGCATCTTTGCGTCAATGCAACTCAGTTTGACAGTATATTTTTGCCAGGTGGAACAAAGAGCAGTAAATTAGTTTTGAACATTTATGATCTTGCATTGTAAAGACTGCAACAGACTGTTCAAAATCAATTGTCAGAGTGATGGGGGATTAATAACTCTGGTACTGTAACCTTTTACGTATTCGCAGACTGGGTTAGGGCACATTTCAAGATCTGCTGCCATATTTCATTATTGCAACTTATATTTGAAAGACCTTTTTGATGCTTAAAAAAAGAAACAGATTAGTTTTTAGTAGAGCTGGATGAATAACTCATAATTAATAATTCATTCGGCGATTTTTGCCTTTTATTCTGTGGGAAGAGAAAAAATAGTTGTCAAAATTTTTCCTGAGTTCTATTGACTAGTTGGGTTTTTTTAAATCAGAACTAGGAATCAGAATTCAGGGTGTGTTCCTTATTTGTGATTGGTGAGTCAAGCGGTATTGGTTTAATTCCCCAATTAATTGAGGACAAATACTAGAATATATTTCATGATTAAATATTTGAGTAGAGTGTATTTAAAAATGCCTTTCTACATGCATGCAAGCTTAAAATCAGTTTTTGAAAGTACTACTGAAAGTAAAAATCCAAGTGCATGAAAATTGTTGGAAAGGAAATGCAAATGAGGCAGGAACATGGCCAAACCAAGTTCATTACAAGACACAAACGAGTTTCTGTAGACTTCGGCAGTGCTTTCCAGCTGTAGTTTTCCCTCCTTTGCTCCAGCACCCACTCTGGGAGAAGACTACTGAATATTGGGCATAAATATGGGAGCAAGGTAAATGAGAGCTTTATTGAATTTCCCTAGTTCCCCAGCTACTGTGTTGTATTTCACGATAGCGAAAGGTTTTATAATAGCGAAACCACGTGAGAAGTTGTCATCTTTTGGCTTTCTTCACCCCTCGGCTGGCGAGTGCACATCCCACCAGTGCAAGCTCTGCGGGGCTAAGAGGCATCTATAGATTCTTCTGCACTTTTTTCATCTATGCACTTTATTTTGGTTTCTTCCTAAATAGATGTAAACCAGTTAAATATTTCCCAGCCAAATACACATATGTAATCTCAAGGGCCGTGCATACCATCGAACTGTCATTTCCTTTGATTAACCTTCACCTGACCTCCCTCCCTAAGGCAGTTTCAGATCCTTTTGTTCCTCCATTTAAGTATTGCACTCTGTCAGGTGAGTACATCTGTCATCCGAGGGCTGGCCGTTTTCCTGGAGAAAGCAGTGGAGATGTTGGGGTGGCAAACTGCAGAATCTGTCACGGATCAGGCAACCCGGTCTGATGTGCAGGGCTCGTATCGCTGCCTGGATGTATCTCGGAACGTAAAGGAAGCAGAGCTTGCATAAATGCAGCTGGAGATAGCTGAATTTTAAGAGCACATATTAGTTGTTTTATGAGTATTAGTAAATGTTTAAGATCAGAAAAGGATCATGACTGAGATCAACAGGACTTTTCTGTTGCAACTCCCTCATGATGTCAGGAAGTGCCAGTTTGTGGAGAATAAAATCACTAACAGGAGAGGATCAGAGTTAATGAATGACCTCCTTTGCCATGCCTGAGCTTGGAAATTGCCACAGTAGTCTGTTTTACCATTTTGAAACCCAACAGGTTTGTGTTTAACCTCATTTTTTTTACATACAGAGGGCAAGAAAACGAAAATTAAAAAGGCCAAGGGCCAGAAGAAATAAAACATTTCAAAATGATTCATACCTGTAAATTTCAGTCTGAACTGAACTGTTTTGGATGGCAGTTCGCAAGAAATGTTGATGCTTTGTGTCACAGCTTGGGACCTTTTTTTTTTCCTTTAAATCCTGAAAATTCATCTACGGTGAATAATATGGAACTGAATTATGAATCCAGTCAGATCACACATTTGGCTGACAGTAATGAAGAGCAAAGCCTACATTGAATCCAGAGCTTCTGCTTATGTAATAGAATATTTTTTTGAATGATAATAAAGGCCATGTGTGATGAAGTACGTTTTCATCCCAAAATAAGCTGGTACAGTGGCTCATGATAGTTTCTAAGAGCCAAAACTATGCACCTTGTTTCTAGGCTTAATTTGACTGTTGAATCTCTTCTCTTTTCCTGACAGATTAAAAATGTGCCATCAGAAGCCTCAGTATCATATCAATTCTTATGGATGGGGATTGACTCCTCCTTTAAGTCAGTCTCTGATGAACTAAATAGGTCAGACTTCCTTAACATTTCATCGTCAGGCATACTTCACAGACCTTCTATGATTTTTGTAGATATTTTTTGCCCTTTCCCTATTTGTCTTTTTTTTTGTCATACAGTTTAAAGTTTGTAGAACAGAGTCTAAGTATGCAACATTTCATGATTTCTACCCAACCCCCAAGATCACGAGGCTCGTTGAAAAAAAGTGAGTTTCAAAATAAGAAAGAATTGTATGACAAGATTTCTGTGCAAACGCTGAACGCTGGATCCATTCCTTCTGCAAAGAGTTTATAATCTATTTTTCCAGCTCTTATTCATGTTGGCTTTTTTCCCATTCCAGTGGGCAAGTTACATGTTATAACTCACGTGGAAGCAGACACCGTTGCAGCTGCAGAGCGGCGATGGCGAGGGCTGCGGCGTGACGGGCTCGGTGAGTCTGTACCGGCCAGCGGCACCGAGGTCCCGCTCTGGTGTAAACTGGGGTGGTTTGCCCAACCGTGTTCTAACTAATACCTAGAAAAAGTCATTATATAATTCCATGGGGATTATAAAAACACCAGTTTTGCAGTAACTGTGACCTGGTTTTGTCCTTGTTAATTTTTTTTTTTTTTTTCAAATAATTCTCCAGAGAAAACATTTTCTGTGAAATCCTCCCCAAAACAAATCTGCTCTCCGTGAACGTTCTGTAGTGACGGAGATGTACTCACCTGGTTTACTGAAGAATTTAAATGGAAGAACAAAAAGAAACTGAAATTGCCTTAGGGATTGAGGTCAGGTGAAGGTTAATCAAAGGAAATGACAGTAAAATGGCATTCATGGCTCTTGGTACATTTTTAATCATTCCTCTCTCATAAGAGACACAAAAGATGTACAACTTTTTACCATTGTATTTCATTAGGGATGCTTTTTATTTTTGTCTTGATTATTTAAAAATTATCCTTTCTTTTAGATTTCTCTCATAGATTTAACTCCTGAAAACTTGCATTGCAGCGCCTTAAGAATGTGTGTGGGAAATCGAGAATGTGTGTGTGGGGGGAAGAAGAATGTTAAGAAAAGGGAGTAATTTTCCCCGGAATATCTCTCATTTTATCTTCTTTTTCTAATGTGATAGATTTTGAAGGATTTCTAGAAGTCAGGAGCGTAAGGAATAAATACTCAGAAAAGCTAAATATTCAAATTATTACACAAGTGTCTGCCTAAATGAACTCCATGAATGCAACTACTGGAAACAAGAATAGTTTCTTTCAGACTCTGCTAATCTACAAGTAATTACTCTGGTTTTAAGTATAGGTGTTTTGTATATTTAAGAAAAAAATCTCAGAATAGCCTTGATGATTACAATGGAATTTTGAAGTCATGCCTTAGTTTGTGGGCTGTTGATTATATTCTGATTTTGTATATGTGAAGAGGCCCCATTTAGGAACCTTTGTTTTCCAAGTTTGGCGTTGTCACTTTGTGCTAGTCACCTTAGATAACTTTGGCGTAACTACAACAGGAACAGGAGCAACTTTATGTAACTTATAACTGCCTGAGGCAACTTTTAAAAAATGTGAGCAATGCATTTTTTTTTCCCCCAAGTCTGTTTGTATGGCTCCCTTCCCCCCGTAATGCAGAGAATCCTAAAGGGTATATATTAAACCCAAACAGCTCTCAGCTGGGGTAACTTGGCTATAGTAAATGTATTCTCCCTGCTCTTTAGATCATAAGCTACGAAGCGTTATGCATCGAGTACCTTCAGCGATGCAGCTGGGAGCCGAGCTTAGGCGAGACCTTGTGGTGTTAAGCCTTCGGAGGGGAACGGGTGGCTTAAAGAAAACATATTACTGCAGCCCCGTGCTATATTATCACCACTGTGAGTTGCAGTAAAAAAAAAACATAAAAAAACAGCGATGCTTTATACATACGTTTTCTCCACATCTCCGGGAAAAAAAAAAAAATAATCTGGAAGTCATTTCTTTGTGTGTCGTTGTGCTGTTTATGGCCATGATTGCTACTGGTAATGTGGCACTTTTCCGCCAGATCCCACGTAGTGAACGCTGCCACATGGATGCCAGATGGGCTGTTTGCCAGGGAGCGGGAGGAGGAGGGAAAGCCCGGCTCCACCCGGCAAACAACGCCGAGAAAAATCCTGCCAGGCAATTATTGGAAAACTAGAGAATTGGTCAAAAATGGGGAAAAATGTATCTGAAGTCATTGGGTGGAGGTTGAGTTTATCTCTCAAAAGCCAAAGCTCAGCAACGCAGGGAAGGGCAGAGGAACAGCTGGGGAGGCTGAGCTCCAGCAATAGGAGCGTGGTACCACACAGCAACAAGTGACTGACTTTGCAGGCACAGATAAATGAGTAACTTGAGTATTTTCGAGTTTACAGAACTCGACTTGGTGGTTTTATGAGGCTGTAACGATGTCAATGTTATGTGTGTGGAGGGCATTCTTCAATGGTACCCAGCATCAGCCTGAGCAGCTATCTCACCTGTAACTTCCCTGTCTTCTAAAACTTCTGTATTAGTCATAGAAATACAACTAGTTTTTGGTGTGTCTTTGGAAAAACAGGGATATCTGTTTAAGAGAAAGTAAAATGTGAGGGAGATAATTCTAAATGAAAACTGAATACCTGAGTTGAAGACAGCATTAACTGCTGACAACTGGAAAACTATTGGACTGAGAGAACATGATTTTTTTTTTCATAAACAACAGTATGACCTCAGAATTCTTCTGAAGTTAATACTAAAGGATCATAGCCAAATCATATATCTATTTTTAAAGCAGCCAATAAAAATATTCAGACCATTATATGCCTGCATACCCAAATTATTCAAATACAGGAAGTATTAAGTTGGTTCGAGCATTTTTATTCCAACTATTCAGACTGGCTTCCAAAACATAACAAGTAACTGTCTTTAATGGTTTCTTTTTAAAAGTGGCTGAATTTCTTGAGTCTTTAATTTTTTCCAAAAAAGCACGGTTGACTGGAAGAAGTACCAAGCCTAATGTTCAGTGGAAGAAACTGAGACTGAAGCGAAGCCTCCCGAATGTGGTGTCCAAACCTATTTAATTGCGGAGCGTTTTTCCTGCCTGGGCTGGCAGCCAGAGCCACGGGGGCTGGGAACAGGTTCAGCCCCGTACCTTCGGTCCGAGCATCCCACGGAGCATCCTGTGCCTGTGGGCTGGGGGGATACTGGGGTCATCGCTCCCTCTGCTGCCCACGGCTCCCACCCCAGCCCAGGGCTGCTGGTGAGGGCCAGAGCTTTCCCTCTGAGTGGAGCTGGATTCATGGGTTTGGGTGTTGTCCGTGTTGCACAGTGTCTGCGGGATGCGTTTGCGGTTTCCCTGCGGGCAGAAAGCGGGGTCCCGCGTCTTGCTGCGCTGAGGCTGCGGTGGAGGTGTTGAATTAGCGGAAGATCAGAGGGAAGCTCTGCTCGGTGTCTCACAGTTTCATGGGCTGGTTTTCGCATCTTGTACCGAATTAACAGCACACCTGCCATGAGGCGGTGGGGTCAGAGGAAGCTCATTTGAGCCTCAAAGTAATATGATAAAAAAATGATGGAGGAACAGCAGTAACCGATGCTTTTGCGTTTCCTTTCACTCCCTGTTTTTGGAGAGAAACCTGTGCAAGTATTCTCAGGTGATGTGTTGGTTTCTGTTGGAATAAATTGGTTGTCTCAGTTTGATCCCCAAGTCTGTTGATAAAAATAACATTTTTTTTTGTACCTCATTAGAAGCCTCATCGAGTCCAAACCCTGACAGATCTTTGCTGTGTGTGAGGGATCATTGCAGGTCAGTGATGTGCTGAGTACAGAGGCTCCCGTGCCTGTGGTGTAGGTGTCCTGCTGATAAACAGAGGGGTTTGTTCCTGGGTGCTCTCAGGTTTCTACCTTCATTTTCCACTCTTCCACCAAGATGCAGTGACGCTTAGGAGAAAATTCATGCTGTCTAATTTTAGATATCCAATTTAGGTCGCTTCTGGCTGTAGCAAAGCACCAGCTCGGCTTGCTGCAAGTCCAGAAGTGTTTCTTCAATTGCAGAGTCAGCTTCTTGCTTCAGCCTAACTCTGGGTGCGCAGAAAGCAGGGTGAGGAGTGCAGCTCGGCAATGTCTCAGCCAAGGCTGTTCCCCTACCGGCGCTCCTCCAGGCGGCTGGGCTCCAACCTGAGCACCGAAATCAGATCCCTTGTGGGTGCAGAGCCAGTCATTTCAGGGCAGTTCATTTTTTTATAAGGGTTTCTGTGATAAATCCTCAATTTAATCAAGGCTTGAAAGAGAAATGAGCCAAAGTCCATGAAAATGTTGCTAAGTGGGCAAAGTTTCACACTGTCTTTGGGGTGAACCACAAGTTTCACCAGATGCCAGGTCATCTGGGAATAAGCCATGTGAGAACCTACTGCTGCCTGGGTCCTTGCTTCTCCAGGCGTTCTGCTCCATTGGGTTGTGCAACGCAAGAAACGGTTAGAGGCAGAAGGTAGCCAACTCTTTTGTCAAATTAGGTGTGGTAGACACCCTTCCTGAGCTTATTTATTGTATCACGTGAAGTTAATGTTAACACTTAACACATGCCAAAGTGGAGGCTAACCTCCTCTGTGAGATTTTTAATCAGAGAATGTGCTCAGAGCAATTACTTGCATTCTCTGCTGCAGAAGGATGGGCATTATCTGAAAGAGGGCAGTAAAAATGGTGACATTTCTTTATGGGGTTACTTTAGAATCATGAACCACAGCAAGAGCTGGCTGGAAGGAGATACCTTTGCAATCAGGGATGTTGTCTGTACCAGAATCATCAGAAATTCAGGAGTCATAGCTGCCTGGGCAGCCCTGAGAGGCTTTGGACAATTTGCTGTGGCCACCTGTGGTTATTAGTTTAGAAAATGTGTCACTATTTTACTCTGGCATCTGTTCAAAGTACTAATTCTGTGGATCAGTGTCTTTCAGATGAAGAAACTGAAATCCTTTTTTGCCCCTGGTGTCTGAGTAAATTGATATCAAATACTCTAATGAAAAGACAACTGTTGTCAGCAGAGGCAAGCAACAAGAAAATCTGGGACAGGAGCTAACTTCATGATGGATTCCACATCCTCAGGGACTTTCTGGGCTCTGAGGATTAATTTTCTATTACATCCACGTGTGGGGCTTTTCTTAAATACACTTCCACTAACAACTTAATACTTTTTTTTCAATTACCGTATTGTAAGACACTACATCTTTTTGTCGTTCTGCCACTTAGAGGCCAAAGCTTTCGTCGTCGTGACCGTTATTGCCACCTTTTACTGTTCCTTAGATGAAGCATCTTTTTGCTGCCCCACTGAAGCCATGCTCTTGAGGGGAAACCCCTGTGCTCTGCACAGGGGAAAAACCCCTTGGGAACTGCACTTCTGCAGCGGTTTGTCAGTGAACCCTCATTTCCATGATTGCTGGCTTGGTCTGCTCATGGACTTGAGAAGCCTTCGCCAGAAGTGCCTCTTCCCAGTATTTTAACTCAGTTGGTTTGGACTGTTTTATCGTATTTATTTATATGTTACTTATTTTATTGTATTTATTTCCTGTACAGTAACTCTAAGAGCACATTCATAAAAAGAGGAGTCATTTTTACCTGCCAGAATGTCCACACTCTTGACTAGGACAGGAGATGAGAGCCAGAGCACAACAGAGCAAGAGTTCCCTGCAGCAACATTATACTGCACATAAAAATGCACTGCTCAGGGTATGGCAGCCCGCGCGCCTTTTTTATAAAGTTTTATAAAGAAGTCGCATTTGGGCAGCAACAGGTTACAGCCCATTGTCGGCAAGTGGTCAACAGCGCAGCTAGTTCTCCATCTAGAAGTGTAGGGCCGGAGAAGGAAAAATAGATGGCATAAGATGTCTGAAAATTACCTGTGTTCTGAGGAGGAGTGTGAAGTGTTTGTGAGGCTTTCTTCACCTTCTGGGAGATGGATCAGTGTTGCCAGTCACACGATATCACTGCTGGCAGAACCAGGCTTTAGCGGGCTGCTTCGCCTGGGGACCTGCTGGTCCATTTTGGTTTTGTTGGCACCAACGAGGAAGAGACGCATTGGTTTTGCGCAACGGCTCAAAATTCTTTCATTTGGGAAATACTGTGCCACTTGCCCTCGAAAATAGTAACTTTTTTTAAAAAAATTGTTTTATAGCAAACTGCATTTTTAAATGCAGACCAAGATGAATTGCAAAGTTGGAGACAATGTCTGCAGAAGGAGCTTGGGCAGATATGGAGGTGCCTGTGGGAGAGCTTGTTGTTCCCCTGGGAAGGACAGAGGCTCCTTGGGCAGGCTGGGATTGGGAGCTCCGTCCCCCAGCTGGGATAAGAATGGGCTAACTGAGCTGTTGGTATCCACCAGAAAATAAGGCTGCCCAGCTGCTTTCCCACACATTTTCTGTCTGTCTCCTTCATTGAGGAAAACAGGTAAAATCCTTTCTGAGGCAATGTTCGTAAGAAACAGCATCATCATGTGTCAGTGTGTAGAACATACACTGATCCGAGTTAATCTTCTCTGTTTTCTTCTGCACCTCCATTTTACAAAATAAAATTGGAAGAAAATTATGGTCACGAAACCTGATTTTTGCCTCAGTTCTGGTCTTCAGTACAGAACTACCTGACAATTAATATTTGTGTATACCTTTTGAAATATCTGACCTTTGGGGAGTTGACAGGGCTATAATATTAGCCTTTGTATGCTAGCCTGGCTTTTAAACTCCCTGCCTAGTGGATGTAAGTTCAGTGGATACAGATCTGAAACTTGATTTCCTCAGTATAGCTGCATTAGCATTCAGCTGTGGGTATGTAAGATAATAGTATTAAAAGCAACCTTCCATCCTGTTGTCATGGATGCAGCACAGCCCAATCCTGGTAGCAGTATACCACCAGTCTTTGTACAATCTCATTTTTATCTACAAATTTTAATTTAATTATACCAGAAATTCTGAAGCGGTATGTAATATACGATTTTATTTTCGCTTTTAAGCATTAAAATGTAAGAATTGAGCAGCTCGTGTTCTTTGTCCAGTGCTCATTTTTTTTTGCATTCCAAGTATCTGTCAGTATTAGTTATGAGACTGTGTGAAATAAGTAGCCATGAAAGATGCCTGCTTTTATGACAGAATGAGTGGTTTCATGAATTTTAAAGGAGCACATTTGTATTTTCTGTTCTTGAACTACATGGGCTACTCACAAATATGACAGAAGATAATTGTTTGAGGAATTATGATGCCTTTCAAGATTTTGCGGGATATTACTATTTTCATAATCTTTCATTTATCAGGTTATATGGCTTGATTTATTTATGTATGTAATTTGGAAATTAAAGTACTCCCATTCTGTCAGCATAGGTACATGTTTTCTTCATATAGCTCATACTCCTGTTAGCAAAAATAATGAATGTGCTAATTTTTTTGTCAGTTACTAAAGAAACGTGTCAGAATTGGAGGGTAGTCAGGTATTATTCTGGGCCACGTGAGACAGTATGGAACGGTACGTATTGCTCTGTCAATGCCTGCGGATGGCGGGAGCGCGTATTTCAATATATAGCACTAACTGTGCCACCAGGCAGTGCGTGTACTGCAGTTTGTTAAGATTTAAATGAATGTATTGTTAGCACCGACTTCAACAGGGATTTTGTGTGAGTGAGTAAAGGCTTCAAGCCTTTAATTGACTAAGAAAATCTTTTTAGTTGTGATTAGAGGGACAGATACTCAGCTGGTGAGAACTGATGGTGCTCCGTTGAATCAATTTTCATACCCTGTCTGAAGTCAATGGAGCAGTGCTCATTTATAACCCGGTACCTGGCCCGTTATTATAAAAAAACCCATGTTTCAAGTCTGATATTGGAGTGGTACGGTAACCTTTTATTAGGGAGCCGCTTGACTTGATTTAAAAAAATTCATCAAAATCAGTCTTTAAATCCTTGGGCTAATAAATTCAGTGTCATGAGCTGTTTTCATTTGGTTGGGAGTTTGAGTGTAGAAACCTATGACTGTGTCCTATTTGCTTGAAAGCATGGTGATGTATCTGCCATGCTTTCATATTTAGCATACAGTTGTCTTTTTAAAGACTAAAAGAAGCATCTCTATACCCTGTTCTGTTCTAGTCATGAAGTATTTTTATTCTTTCTCTCGGTAATTTTATCGCGCTTTCCATCCTGTGATAACTGCGTAGCAGGATTTTATTTTATGGTAAAAAATTCTGAATTTTTTTTTATGGATTAAACTTGTTCCGACCATCTGAATTTTGTTGCGGAAAATCCCCTCTCAAAATTCTGTGCACGCCCATAATTAAACTGCTCTGAAGGTGCAGTCAGGAAAATCAGGCACCAACATTATGGAGTGAAAATTAAAGAGGCAAAACATCAGAGTGTCTACTGTATGTGCCTGCTGTTAGACACTCAAGCATGGAGAACAGGATACACCTCTATGGATGGATAGCTTTCCTTATTAAAAAAACACAGTAGGACACACAGTAGGGGAACACACTAAAACAAGGCTTTGTAGTAATTTCCTTGAAAGAAATTTCCCAAGATAGCAACTTGAAAAGCTTTTAATCTTACGACTAGCTATATAGTGAGTTTTACTGTAGGTGGTATAAAAAAGACCATTAGATTACAGCTGATCTGGTAGAGTTGGTCTGAAGCCTCTTCCCTTCCAGCCTTCCTGCTCGAGAAAAGGATTAGACTTTCCTTGCACCAAAATGAGGGTTGAACAGAATGATGTGACTTCTGGTGTATTTAAGAACTTTAAATACATGTGTCTCCAGTTTGAAATTATGTTAGAAAATAGAAAACTCACCTTCACCCTCCGAAATACTTGATCAAATGTGTTGCTTTGTAACACCGAGCCCATTCGTTAGATCAAGGTTTCTTCTGCATATCTAAATTTCTAACCATTATCACTCATGGATTTGAGCTGGTATTTTATTCTGGGTCTCTGAGCAGCGTCCCTTACAACTCGGGAGGAACATAAAGTGTTTCTCATAAACTCCTGAAGAAGTATCCTACGTGACTGCATCCTCAGCTGCACCAGCAGCTTTCCCACTGGACTTTGCCTGATTTGTGCTATCTATTCCACACAACTATTAAACCTCAAAGTAAAAAAAAAAAATAAAATAAAATAAAAATCTGGAGAAATTACCATGCAAATACACTGGAAGGCTGTCAGGTGTGTTACGGTTACCTGATAACCCTTAAACCAGCGTGACTGCTGGCTCCCTGCTGCGCTCGCCGCCTCTTTACGTCTCAAGGGCCATACTCTGAAATCCTGCAGCTTTTTCTCAACCATATCCTGCCCCCCTTTGGGGTCACGACTACGACGCCGTGGCCCCAGAGGTTTGGTGCGAGGAGCTGGAGGCTGCAGGTGCTACCCACCCTGCCCTCCCACAGGACCCAGCAAGGGCCGGGGTACCCAGCACCTACGCGTGGGAGCATCGCTGGAGTGGGTTTAACATCTTGTAGCTATCTCGTGTCAGCCGCTGTGAGCTGAGAACAGGGAACGAACATGTCTGATAATGTGTTTCACATTGAAATAATTAAAGAGAATTGTTGCTGGAGGGAAATGTGCCTTTAAAAATTAACCCTGACATCTCTCCGACAATTTGGCTTATTACAAGAGATTATTTTTTTCCCCTCTTTTTTTAGTTTTACTGAACTTGATATGCATTTTTCAGCACCTGAGAAAATGTAGAGCCTTTGAAAACTTCCTTGTACGAGTAGTCTATACTTACATGAGCAGTCCCATCTATTTTCCACTGAACTACTCGTAGGACTGATGTTTAAAAGATCGGGTCTGAAGTAAATGACACATTCTGCTATGCCCTGGAGCCTGTGCTAGTTATTATTGTTTGAATCTATCTCTTGATTGCATATATTGCAGTCTTCTATCACATGGGGTGCCCGTTTTGAAATCTGAATGTTATTCCTCGCATAGCCATCGAGCAGCTTGCTTTTTTATTTCTTCTTATGGTGAAACAAGTCCGTGGAAATTGAAAGCAGTAATTTCCATAAAGCACTAAAAGTTTAACAATGTGATTTTTGACAGAGCTCTGAAGTATCTGAAAACAAATGTAAATGCTTGTAAAAGCAGTATTGTTTATTTGGAAAATTCTAGATATGGCAACAACAACTATATTCAGATTTTTGTGATCTGCGGAAAGTTAAATACCCAGCCAGGTAGCGGTGTTCAGGATGTTTGGTTTCACTGTATTGTGGCTATAGCAGTTATTTACCAGTTCAAGAATCGCGCAACTTTTTATTAGGGTGAATTCCTGTATTTTCCATTCTCCCTTTGATCAGAATTTGTTAGTGCAGGGATAGGGAATGCTGGGTTTCTCTCAGGTTGTTTCATTATTTACTAACTAATTTTCAGCTGCATTTAAAGAGTCTGAAAGGGCGTATGAGATGGCAGGACGGGGTGCCTGATGCTCAGGCTGCTTTTCATCTGTTTGATGTTGCTTGAGCTGCCTTGGACTGTGTGTGTTTAAAAGGCTCTCATCCTCCTGTGCGCCTGCCAGTCAACGGGAGGGATTCAAGTGCATTATTCCAGCCGCGACGGCTTGGAACTGCGCAATTCTCTGGCCTGAGAAATGGCTGAGGTGCTGCTGAGGCATTTCTCACTTTCAGTTCTGCAACTAAGAAAACAGACATGCAAATTCTCCTTTGGATGCTGGAAAGTTTTTGTTTGTTTGTTATTTTTTTTTTTCTTTTTTCTTTTAAATAATGTCTGAGCTTATGGAAGGAAAACACAGTAAAACATACAGGAGCAAGCCCATACTTCTGATTTGTGTGCTGCAGTTCTCAGATTGCAGGGTGGATTCGTGGCTGACACGATCCGCATCCCTTGGTGCACCCCCATTGGGTGCAATGTTGGGTTACACCGATGGAGAATTTGATTGCAGGAGCCAAACTCCCCTCCCTTCCTTAGTCAAGGGGAAGAGGTGCAGCCCCGTATTTCCCCTTCCACTGAACTTTTAACAGTTTGGTGATCTTGGGCACAATCCTTCAAGATGCTGAGTACCCCCATGGATGCTTAAATCAGGATAGCAGATGGCTCATGGTACTTCTTAGGACTGGGTGCTTCATTAGCTAACATGTAAAACATAAAATACTTTAAAAAACACTTCTTAAAAACATTTTTCTTGGCTTGGGAAGGATTTTTACCCTTTTTATAAAAACAGAAACTAAAGAAGTATCTGTTAGTTACTGTGACATTTGCTGTAAACCTAGCTGTACACAGCATCGTGGTACAGTTCTTTCTGGCTATTAAAGGCTCATTAAAAAAATTAAAGTCTCCGGCATTTACAATATTTTCCATTGAAATAGCATGTTAACACATTTCTTTAATCAGTGTGTAACTGTCAAGGGAAAGAACAATTCATCTAGTATATGCATACATTAGAAAAAAAATTATCAGATTTAATTTTATTTGTTTTATATTCAGGGCTTTTTTGAAGGAATTCCTGCAGGGAAATGGTTAATCTATTTTTAACTAAAGCTTACTTTTGTAATCTATCCAGTGCTTAGAGTTCTGTCATTGATCTATGATTTATGTGATTTAAACCACCTCTTGGCTGTAACATTGGTTTCTATCCAAGATGCTGAGCTGAATACTAATTACGAGATCAAATTTATGCTGTTGGGCTAAGCAGCTGAAGGAGCTTTCCATGCAGGACTCCCTTAAACCATGCCACCGTTGAGCATTAGTGAAATATTTGGTGGGGGGGGGAGGGGGCAAAAATGCTGGAAAAGGGAAAAAATATTGCAGGAAAGCCAAAGTGTCCTTTGAAAGCTTTATTTTTAGTTCTCTTGAATGACTGTACAGGGCTATATGCAGATATTCAGTGTGTATAAGCCTGTGAATATGCACATGGTTATGTTTTTACAGCAGTATCTCACTAATTCACCCTAACGATTGGGAAACCCACTGAGAAAAGCCAAATGGCATGAGTGAGCAAACAAATAAATAAGATTGAGGATATTTTATTCCGAGATGTATTTTATGCCTTTATTTTGACAAGTATCATGTTGTCAGAATGATTTATGGTATTTCATAGCATACCAGTAAATGCACTCTAGTATGGTTTGTTACAGTAGGAAAGTCTCAGTAACAATAGCTTTGCTTTACCTCTCCTTAAAGCATTTTTGCTGAGAAATAAGCCAAGACCACTAATTTTATAGAAAACATGTGGTTTAGGCTTTCCTTCGATAAGAATGAGTAACACACTTGCGTTCGTCTGCATCACCTTTGCAGAGGAGGTCAGGGTGGCAGCAGTTTTCTTGGGTATAGGTAGTCAAAACATGTTCAAACAGCTCTGAATCTGAGATCCAGTTTGAATAAATATGAAATTTTCTATAGGAATTTTGTTGGTTATAACAATTTTTGAGAGAAAATGTCTTCCAATGCATCATTTGACTTTCACCTCTGTTGGTATAATGTTGAAGTGTTTCATTTTATTGATGCTAAAATGTTTTAATTTGTTCAGGGGTTTTTTTATTTGTTTATTTTTTGTTGTAGTTGAGTTTTTTGTGGTTTTTTTTTATTATTATTTTTTGATTTATAGTGTAGTCCTCATGTTTACTCTATGCTTTGTCTTATATTTTGTTACAAGTGGGTAATTTTATAATTTTTCTGACTACCACTGCATATTAAGAAAACGTAACATTTCCATAACATGTTTTCATAACTTCAATTCTCAGGAATCTTTTAAGATTTCATTTCTCTTCTGCACTCGTGAAAATATTGGAATTTCTCACAGAATAGAAATTCCAGGTTGCGACTATTTCTCCTGCCTTTTTCACTTTGCAGTGGTGTGTTCTGCCCTCAGGGGTCTGGAGATGCAGTCTTGGCCAACAGATTAATGTATAGGGTGCAGGTGGCGTCGTCAGACGTACACCAGGAGAAGGATTCGGACCCTCTTTTGTTTTCCCTGTGACATCTGTGTTGCCATCGGTGAGAATCGTTGTCCTGAACCTTGTTCGACGGGGTGTGTGCGCTGACGTGTCCCCTGGCAGAGGTTACGGCGCCGTGGCTGCAGTCAGCAGGCCATCCCGCCTGGGCCGCAGGAGGCCCTTCAGCGGGGAATTAGTTTCCTTTTATCCTTATTCTTGCTCACTTTAAAAACAAAACCCAAAGCAACTAAAAAAAACCACCCAAACAGAAACAGAAATAAAACAAAGAGAAAACCTTGAAAAAGTTTCTTCCAAGGGCATTTTTAGACTAACGATCTCTGGTTGTGTACCTATTGCTTGCTGTCTTCCTCATTTCTTATTTCCCTCATTTTCTAATGTGGAGAAACCCATATTTCAGCTAGATATTTTTTTTGTTTATTTAAAATTATATTTATTTATACTCCACTTGATGTCATATTTGCTTTTTAATGTGCATCATTATAAACAATTTGCGATGCAAATAATACACATTGCATACATTTGGGTAAAAGTTTTTGCATTTATGCGTGTATATGTAATACTGAAGTGGGATGCGCTTGGGAACGGTTTTATTTAGAGGAGCCACGGATCATGATCCCAGTTGTGTATATCGCTCTCCTGCAATGCCATCCTTACCCGCCTCATCTATACGTACCGTAGGTTACATATCTAAATGCTGCCAGTAGGAAACACAATGAATTGCCTTACAGCCTTATGTCTGCAAAATGGAGGTTATTAAAAAAAATCCGGAGAGCCCAGGGACATTGAAGAAACCGCACGTTGCGGCTGTAATTGCAATCAGGTCACTTTGCCAGCTGACTGTAACCGCTGGATGCGAGACACATTCCCTTACTGCTTATGCAGGGAAATAATTTGCACCATCAGTGATGCTGTTGATCTTGAATAAGAGTAGGTAAAACAACAAAAGTGAAGATGGGTCTTGAGTTAATTGCTGTCATGGTCTGAGGGACTTCAAAGGAATTATTTTACCAGAAGCCTCATTAGATGGATGGGGTGTTTTTCTGCGCTGAACAGGTGGCTGAAGTGCTCCGATGGGAAGTGTTTGAAGGTGGGAGCAACCCCCGGGGCTCTCTGTGCCCATGAAGCCGCCAGGGCGGCAGGGAGCTCCGGCTCCGGGGACACCCAAGGTGGCCCAAGGGGTGGCCACATGGCAGGGAGGCTCGCGGGAGCTGCAGACCCCAAGCCACCTCAGTGGGGTCCACACCCTGAGCAGGCGCTTGCCCATTTCTCTGTCTCTTTGAAGCGTGGGCTGGCAGGACTGATGCTGTGGATGCCCCACAGGGCTGGCGTGGCCTCGGGGCGGCTGTGCCGCACGGCTGGGGCTCTGGGTGCGATGGCAGCCTTGCTGGTCTGCACCAGGGCTCGCTCTGAGTTATGCTGTGCCTCTTACACAGCTTTTACAGAGCAGAAAGTCAGCAAGGAGAAGTGCTACATAAAATCTAATAAAGTAACATTCTAGAGGAAACACAGACAATATTTTAAGTATATATATATGATAAATATATATATATGTTCTGCTTTTCCTTTTCTTTATTCACAGTAGAACTGCTAAATTAACAATTGTGGCTTTGACAAAAATGAGGGGAAATTTCCACTGGAGGTACAGAAACTAAAATCATGTTGATTTAACATGTACATGTGCTTACACATGGATATTTAAAATGTGATTTATGCATGCTAGATAAGTGGATATTTTGTATACTTTCATATATATAGGTATATAAATAGTACATAACAGAATTTATGGGAGGGGAGAGCATTTTGGAAAACCCTTGGGGATTGCAGTTAATTCATGCTGCCTATCGTCCTGATGATGCTAGGAGACTGTTATGTACCTCAGGAGAGCCCCATTATGTCCCTGATGAAGACACTTCTCCCTGGTTGAGAAGAGGAATACGGCTGTAGCCATTTTGGGGATTTTTGCTCAGCTTTGTAGCTTTTCCCCTTGCATACACGCACGCTGGGATGTGCCTGTTGGCTGCTGTCAGGAAGCCCTTTGTTGACATCAAAAGTCCCACGGCTCCATCCTCCCTCTAAAATTTTAGCCTGTTGCTCTCAGAAGCCTCGTGTACATGAGCTGTAACATGTCTGCTTGAGTCCTTTGTGGCTCTTCCCACCAATTCCCAGTTTGCCTGCGCAAAGCTATCCAGTCCATGGTGACAGGTAAAGCTTTGTTGAGCTGCCACATTAGAACCACATTACAGTTCAGGGTGGAAGAGACCTTCGAGATCAGAGTCCAACCGTTAACCCAGCACTGCCAAGCCCACCACTAACCCATGGCCCTGAGTGCCACATCTGCATGTACGCTGTTAAAATACTGTAATTTTCTCTACCTCACTTCAGGAAAAGTTTTGGAGTGAAATTCCTGTGAACATCATATTTTCTGCTCACCAGCAGCCCTGCAGCTCAGGTTTGGCTAGCCTGCTGCTGGCTGGATGTGCTGGAGTGTGCTGCGTTCTGTAACAGCCAATTCTGTTGGCTCTTCCAAAAATTTTGTGATTCATGGAAAAGGGAGCAAAACCCCACACTGGATGGTCACAACAATATGCTGGCCACTGGTTTTCTCTCCTTCTCTATCATGACAAGGGGAGTTCAGATCTTCTCTATCTTTCATTATGTAGGGATGCATCCTAATCCCACAGATGTAAAATTGTTTGAAGAGTAAAAGGTTTGAAGTCAACTCAGGCTGCTGAACATCCAGAAAGAGAAAGACCCACCATACAAATCAATTACTTGCCCTTGGGAATGCAGTTAGCAGCAGCAACAACAAAATGCGGCTTCTCCTTAAGTGTAAATCCCAGCAAACAGAAATGACAGAAAAAAATCTAAGCTATAAGAAACAAGGCAAGATTTGGGATGCTGTTCTTATGGAAGTACCAGAAGACCAAATGTATCTCTAAAGCACTGCTTGGTTTCCATGGAAAATGGGTATAAGTTAGGATATAATTTATAAATAAGCATGAGGGCTCTGTAATTTCTGCAAACCAGTGAAAATTATTAAAACCTAGGGCTAGCTATTTGATAAAACTGAACAAAGTGTGTGTAACTATCCGTAGAGTGGCTGACAAGATGAATGATGATGGATCCAAACTCATCTGAAGTTCTTTAGGAATAATAGCAGCATAAAGTAATTTCTGTAGGGTACTTAAATGTGCCTGAAACAGAACAGTATATTGAAGGTTGCATATTATGTTAAGAATGACAAGTGTTTATGATTGGAAGGTCTCTGTGTTGGGATTATCAGTTTCTGTATACCTTTTCTCGGTTCTTTAATCTTTTGAGTTAAAGACCCAAAGATAATAAAAACAAAAAAAACAAAACAAAAAAAAAAAAAAAGAAAAAAAAAGAAGAAAAAAAAGAAAAGCTGATTCCTAGAATTGTACTGCAGAGATAGTAAATACTTTCTTACCTCAAGAAAACCAGCAGTACCTGATGCTACACAGGTGTTTTTCTTCTGGAGTAATGAATGTGCTCGTTGAGGAACAACTGGTGAGAGGTGCCTGGGTGGCAGGCAGGAGGGTGGGCTGCAGCCCAGCCCAGCCCAGCCCCTCCCTATGAATGGGAAAGAAAAATCCTACCCTGTAGCACCCGTTGTGCCTAGTGAGTTTTATGTTAATGCCATTGCAGGTGTAGTTGAGGAAAATTTTTTTTAAGTGTTTTTTTTTTTTTTAATTTACGGTTGCAGTACTTATGGCTAAGTGTGGCAGCTGAAGAAGAAGATGGGTGTAAGTATACTGAGCTGGTAGGGTACTAGAAACCTGGGTAATCACACGGGGGCTGAAGTGGAGGTTCAGCAGTGAAATGGCCCTTCGGCAGAGCGTCTGCCTTCCAGTTGTCTTTGTATCTCTGGAGTGTTGTAGTCTTGTTCGAGAGGGTGAGAGATTTTGGTTAAAGGTTTTTCTAAAAGTATGACAAATACAATTTGCATGTGTCCCAGGTTCAGAAGAGGAGAAACTTTTGTGCAATACAGAGATTGATTTGCAAGAATGTAAGGTTTTCAGCTTTCCCTAACCTTTGCTAACATACTGCAGCAATCTGTTCTCTGCACGTGTTGATCCTCCTAGGTCTATAAGAGCCTTTGAGACAGAGCTAATTTTTTCAGTGTTGACTGTAGAGGCCTGTGACTTTAGATCTGAATGTCCCTTTCTCAACCCTGCTACCAGTGACCCACTGCATAGCAAGTGTCTCACACTATAAAGTGGTTATTCACAGAGGGCTTTGACCAGTGCTATCTGGAGGGTGGGAGATGCTTTCCTGGCAATGGGATGCGAACATTGTGGGGCAGATCTTCAGCCAGGATAAAAATCCTGCTTGGTTGCTGCAGCTCAATGGACGTCTGTTAATTCATGTGGAAAATTCACGACCCCAGTGAGATCACAAAGTTCAGTGTCCTTGACTGAGTGCAACACTTTGCAGTCGAGATTGAAATGTCTTTCTTCTTATAATTGCCTTGAATTTCAATTCTTCTGTAAGTCCTTTACATTGTTTTATACCAAAACCAACGGTATTCTCCAAAAAACCTTTGAGGAATGTTCCGTGTGTTCTTGCTTTCTCTTTTATTAGGTTATTGTATCTCCATACGAGTAGGGACATAGAGCCCTGAACGCCCACCTGGGTCCTCTGCTTATGGGCTGCACCCATCGTGTGCAGAGATTCAGCTCTGCTGATTCTGGTGTGGCCATCATCACTGTAGCAACCATTCAGGACTCTATTTGCTTGTTCTTCAAGACCCTCAAATCTTTTATTTTTATCTTAGTTACGTCAAGATTTTGAGGAAAGTCTCTTAGCTGAAGGAGAGCCCTCTAACTGCCGCATCTGTAGGGCGGGCTGGAGGGCTGCTCTGCCTGCCAAGGATGTGCCCTGGGCACTTTTCTCTTGTGTTGTGGTGGTGAATTGGAAGGTGGAATCGCCTTGTGCTGGAACGAATCCCCTGAGCAGAGGATTTGCAGGGCTCCTTTGCATGGTGCAGTGCAGCCAGGCACTCTTCAGGCAGCACAGCTTTCCCCCACTCCTTTTGAGAGCGAGGAAGGTATTTGGAGACATGAATCATCTGTGCTTTGCCTTCAGCCTGGCACAAAATCTTTCATCCCTTTCAACAGGAATATTTTTCTTTTTGGGGTATCAGACTGCAGTTAATATTGTAGTCGTGCACCTCTCGAGGCAAAAGTAATCTGACTTGAATTAAAAAAGAAAAAATACGGTAAGGAGCTGTTAAGGAGAACATTAACCTGGCAACAGCAGCGACCGTCAGCATCACTTCGCACTTGGTTCTGTAGGACTTTGGTAGATGTGTAAGAAGCTTTGCTATTGCACCAAAACACCTGTTTTCAGCCAGCGAACAAACCCTTTGTCCATCAGTCAAACGTGTTATCTGAGGATCTCCCTCTTCTTTTATAATCCTTGTGCCCGATCCCATCAATGCTGGCAGCAAAACTGCCAACAGCGTCGGTGACGGCAGGCGTGGAGCGCAGTCCCGCAGGGCTCCCTGACTCCTGGCTCTTTAACACCTGCATAGCTTCACCCTTCGATCCAGTCATCGGTACTCGAGTGCAGACATGTTTCACGGCTTTGCCGTGTTTGGTTGATCCTGTTATTTGTATATGCAGCTGCCTTTTTATTTATTTTTAAAATATATTACATGGATACATACAAATGTATCTCAGAGACCTCTCCCCCTTCCCAGATACCTTCTCACTATGCCTTCTACTGGGCAGATCAAGAAGCTGAACATGAAGTTCTGTTCCTAGCAGTAAGCCCATTAGATATAAAGCTCTGTGCTTATTTGAGAGCTATTTGTGTCATTAGCAGGATACTTCCAGCTGACAATTCAAGCTGTAGGCGCATAATAACCCTTTTCCCAAACATGACCCCAGCACGTGTACTCCGCCTGGCAATGCTCTCTAGGTGTTCCTCCTTTTCACAAGCAAGAAGCCTTAGCTCCAAGCCCAGACCAGCCCTGCTGCCTCTCCTAGTTTACCTTGTAAGATGTGTTTTCCCGTCTGTGCTATTTTGACCTTCTCCAGCAGAAGGTGTGGTAGCCCTTTGGTGGAGCACTGAGGAAGTAGCCTTGGGTCTTCCTTGCTCAACCACTGAACGCCCTGCTTGTCATGCTCCCTTTTCTGTCGGCCTAAAAATAAGAATTACATTGCTCTGTCGCAGTCACATCTCTCGGCCAGTGAACAGAGCTTCTTGAAACCAGCAGGCTATACTGTATATTCAAGCTTCCTAGATTCCATTAACATTTTGTTAATGAAATAGTGCTTTGTCAAAGAGTCTTGAAAACTTAAAAGGGTATTTAAGCTTCTTCCATGAGTCAATACCATGTAATGTCAACATTACCACGAAGGGATAATTCAGAGATGTCACACAAAGCATGTGTTATGCCATTTGCAGTCTAGCAAAACAGCTCAGCATTTGTTTAATCCATCTTCAAAAATCTTTTGTTCCGAAAAAGTTTGAGATCAATCTTGTCAGTATTTACTGACACAAAGCTGATGTAAGTCGCTGCGGTCCTATTGACTTCATTTGAGTTGTAACGATTTGCCCCAGCCTCAAATTAAGCCCAAATTAGGCATGTGAAGAAGTTGATGTAAAACTTTTAAGGAATATAGAGCTGAATGGCACGCATCCTGCAAATGAAAACATGGATAAAAGTAGAGCGAGTAAATAGTTTGCAGTGATCTGGGACAGTACAGACACGGTTGGAAGAGACTTAAAGAAATGCAACATTATCCAGAGTTTTGCATTTATGAAATAATGTACTTCTCTGGCTAGAGGTAAATAGGAAATACAGAAACTGAGAGTTCACATCTGAGCTCTGGCAATGAGACTGAGGATGTGGGGGCTAATTTCCAAAGTGTGGGTACTGCAGCGTCACAGTCGCAGTGAGTCTGGTCAAGGGACATGAAATGCCTCCTTCCTTTCCCCCTTCCTTCCTTTTTATAGTAATTCTGTAACTGTGCCTACCATGTAAGGATGTTGTTTCATCCTGCTGGACATTGTGGTAATGCTGTTTGTTTTACCTTTGTGCTTTTTAATCCTTTTCCATTAAAGCTCTATGTAATTGATGTAGTTGAATGCAATGAAAGGTAGGTGCAGCTTTCTTTGAAGAAAATAGACTGCCTTACTTCATACTTGGCTGAATCCAAAATGCTTTCCCGTGATTATTTCTTAGCTGCATTAAATCTATTTCGGTTTCAGACTTCCCAGATATATGGGGTCAATTCTGCAATACGTAAAGTGATGTAAAGTTCTTTAAAAAAAATTCACGTGTTTTGGTGGCGAAGGTTTGTATTTCATTCACGTTCAGGATTTTTCTTTCAAACCAGGCGTTGTGGAGACAGGCAGCATCACAGGGCTGCTGGAGGAGCTCAGCAGGAGAAGAGCCAGTGCTGCACTGATGATGTGAGTGCGTGGGGGGAAACAGTCCTGATGTTGCATTACCGCTGGCGGGTCAGGTACGCCGAGGTAATTTGCAGGTTCTTTCTGAGCAAGGGATACTTTCTGGGTTGATTGCACACAGCAGGAGGAAAAATAGTATGAGGCTCTTCATTTGTACTTTTATGCTGTTTTACAACCTGGGAAACATACAGGGCATAAACCAATTGCTCTTTCTGTGAAGACTTGGGGAGGGTTTGCAGCCGCGTTGCTCCAGGTGAGGTTACTGTGAGAGCAGCAAAAGTGAGGATAAAATACGGAAAAAAGGAAACACGTTGCAAATACAGGCTTTGAAATCATCTGAAAGCAGGTTGTACGGCATAGTGTGTGTGCTGGCTGCCTTGTGGTACAGAAGGGTCTCAAAATGGTTAGCTCTTCCTGAGAGGTGCCTTCTAGCAAATTCCACTACACGTGAGTTTATGTAGTACATGCATAAATTTACAATTAAATTTTGGAATGATGTCCCAGATCCCAGTATATTTGATCAGGTGCTTTAAAGGAATAATGCATTTGCTAAGTAGGAAAATTGGAAAACCCACAAATGTTACATAAGAAGCGGAATCAGACATAAAGTTTATGATCCATCTTGGCCTGCTGTTATAAACTGAACTTGGAGTAAACACGCTGAATCTGAAATGCCGCAGTCAGCACTGCAGCAAAATGAAGCATGTGGCAAAGGAGGCAATGTTTAAATTGAGTTTAAAAGAAAAACAAAACCAGGTACTTCTAATAATAATAATAAAAAAAATCATACGGGGAGTAATGTAACTGTCTATGTGAAGTGCCATTCGGACAAAGACTGTCCCAAAGGCTTTCCAGCTTTTAATAAGACAACTGCAATATAAATAAGAGAAGTCAGAGAAAGCAGTGCAGGATGCTGTACATTTTAACCTACTATTTAAAAAAAGGAAAAATAAGTCCTTGAAGGCAGTAGGTACTGAAGAACTATTACAGATGGTAGGAACTGTATACGGAGATGGGGTTTGCATCTGCAGCAGTGAATGTTTGAAGGAAGAGGGAGGTGGCTAGCATCAGATGTGTGGTGGCAATGGGAGCAGGGATAGACCCTGCTAGCTCGGGGCAGTGGGATTAAATCCCATAGATGCAGCCACCCTCTCTCAGCATCAAATATGAGAGTTCCTTGCAGATGCAAAGCTACTTATATCTTATCAAAAAACAGGCGTTACAAAGATTTAATCTAAATTGTTTTAAAAAAAAAAGTCAAGTGCCTGATACAAAGCCTCCACAGATAATCTGCAAGACTATTGTACTTCTGCTTCACTTAAAAATCCACTTCTGATTGCCTTAACCTCATCAATGACATTAAACATCTGTTGATCTGCTTGTACGTGAACCTGCACCTCTCCTTGTCTCAGTTCTCCATGTATAAAATGAGAGCAATGCTTTCTTCCATGCCTTTCTATGCTTTTCTATGTTTCCCCTGTAAATGATAAATTCTGGGGAAAGCAGGTCTGTATTACTTTGACAGTGCCCATCCCAGCGGAGCTCTTGTGTTATCCAGAGGCTTCCAGGTCCGACCACAGAACAGGTAATTGTAATTTCTGAACCGAGCGGAATATTTCCTCCACACGGCATTAAATTGTGCAACTGCAAGAAATCAGTTTTCTTACCACTCCAGCATACACTGAACAACCGCTTATTCTAGTTTCCTTGTTTCAGGTGGTTCGAACAGAGGTCTGTGGTGGTCCAGCTCATGGGAAACTTTTGTGCTCAAACCAGGAGGACGCTATAGATGGAGCTAATCTACGAGTAAGTTTTCTGGAGGCCATTATGTCTCCTGCAGTTTTGGGTTTTTTTTCGAAAGGAGACATCGCTCTGTATGTGTCTGTGTGTGAGGGAGAGAGAGTGAAAGAGCATTGCCTAGAGGGTTTCAGTTATCACACTCTCTAAATATCCCTTATTTTTAGTTGGAGTCTTCTGAATATGAGATCCCACTACAGGTAGGTGAAGTGACCTCTTCGGTTTTGAATCTGCTCTTCTCTGGCAGATGCAAGGCTGCAGCTTTGAACAGGAACCCCCTCCTGCTCCGTGCAAAGCTCTTTGAATTGCCCCTGATACGCTTCTAAGGCTCCCCGGTTGCGTGCGAGGCACTTTGAAGATGAATGCCCCAGCATAAGGAAAACATGAAACAAAACTTACTCCCTTATGTCAGAGTGTGCAGCAAATTTCTCAAAGATCTTCAGTACAATGGTCGCTCTTTGGTGGGTGAGAAGAAATAGGCTGGTTCACCAGCTTGTAACAGCAGAACAAAATTGCACAGGGCTATCCGTTGGGTAGATCAGGCAAAAGAGCGGTGTTTGGGGGTATCCACAACATTCCAGTCTGGAAAAACTTTTTTTAAGTGGACTTCATTGGATCTTACTTGATGAAGACAAATTTATTGAATTTTCTTCCCCCTGAAGTCCGCTGTATTTTCAAGTTGGCAGATATGCCATGTCCTCTCAAGGGGGAATATTTTTCTCTGTCTCCATGAAAATGATCCCAGCCCAGGTCTTTAGGCTGTATGTAACCGTTGCAATTTGATGGTACATTTTGGACGTGACCTAGAGTTGTGGGAGCTGAAGGGCACGTGGGGTCCGTGGGAGAGTGCTAAAATGATAGGAAGTTTTCTCTATCTGCCCTGTTCTGAATATTTCTGTGACAACTGGCGTGAAACTACCCGTTAATGTATTTTTTAAACCTGATGGATCAGTTCTTCTGGCCCAGGTGAGTGGTCATGTATGATCCAAAAGTTTTCATTACCATCAGATGAATGAACCTATTTCTTGGAGCAGTTAATGGGCTTATAATGTGAAAAATAGAACTGATATCCCAGGAGACACTAGGTGTAGAAATAGAAGGGAAGAGGAACAGTAAAAGACATTTAAAAAAAAAAAAAGTAAAGAAAAAGAGAGATTAGTTAATAGAGATTGGTGATATTCTTCTCACCTCTTTTGGATGACTACTACAATGCGGATGTGTGAACTCCCTGTAAAGTAAATGAGGAAAAGCAGAACCCTCTGGGCCACAATTCTTTTCCATATATGATATATCCCTCTTCCTTCCAATCAATTAATTGCATCCTAAAAACATCTATTTCTCACCATTGACTTTAAAGGGATTTTAGATGACTTGCTCAGATATAGCTGTCTACACGGTAAGTGATTAAAGTTGGGTTAGATGAGCTGGCAGACTACATGGATTTTTTTTTTTCTTCCTTCATGCAAACCCTAAATCAAAAGGCATCTGTCTCATCAGAGTATTATAAAATACAGCCTTCAGAAGGATGGTCTTCTACTTCCATATTCTGGCATCTGAAGGGAGGAGGGAGACTCCCATCAATTTAGAGAGAGGTAAAGATTTCATCTCCCTGTAGAAATCACGGTCATAATGGGAAATTCAGACATTTATGAGATTTGCTTAGCCAAGGCATAGCTGAGCATGTGAATGCTTCTGTTTGTCTTTACAATGTTATAGCAAAAGCAGAATGGAATACTATTTTTATGTGGGTTTTTTTCGTTCTTTCTCCCCCCTCCTTTTATTATGCTAATGGTCCAACATGTACCTGGAGGGGCAGGTACAGTCTGTGTGCCCTTATAAACTGAAACCCATGCCAGCTCTCTCCCTGTGACTGCGAAATAGGGATAAACTGCAGGTGTTGATTAATGGGAAACCTCCCAAAGAAGCAGTTACCAATTCACCGGAGAGGAATTCTCACAAAAACCCCCATGCAAGTTGTGCCTGGTTTATGTTTGGATTTTAAAAACAGGTGAGGTTGTAAGTGGTTTTAAGCAAGTTTCTGGCAATTGGTGAATATTTCCCTTAGGTTTCAAAAGTTGGCAAACCTGATACGTACTATATATATATATATGAAATCAATATGAATTTCAAGGATGAGAGAGAGTAAAGCAAGGGATTGCTTATTTTAGTTTTAAATCAAGGAGGGACTCACTGTGACACTGTGCGTATATTTGTTTCCTCTAAATGTTAATTTCTTGACATAATGGGCAAAGTATCAAATGATTATTTAAACTTACAAATAAAGTGAGTGTCCCTTTTCCTGTCAGTAAGTAATGTTCTTCTGCCATATGATAGGCATGACTGTATTTTTTCCTAATTGAATCTGCATCTCTCTTCCTCTGGTAGCCCACTGCCGAATATTGACGGTTGCAATAATTGGCTCTTTGTTGGTATATTGTGTTTTCTCAGGGATGTTTCAACTTTCTGCAGTAAATCCTGTTCAAGTTTTACTACTTTTATGGTCTGGTACTTACAAAAGTTGATAATTCTGGTGGAACTGCAGGACTGTGAATAAGACTTGGTATTTTGATTTGTTGTGCGAACCATGTATTGGTAGCTGGTATCTCTTATCTTTTCTGGTAGAAATACCTCGGTTGTTCCTGACTATATTTAGCAAGCAACTCAATCTTTCTCCTCTATCTGTTTTCTTCTATTTGTCCATAGCTTGAAGGGCTGGTGGCACTCGATGGTGGATAAATGCAAGAAAATCTAATAATGCCTTTCTAATATAGCCATTTATCTGATATCATATTTTATTTTAACTCTTAATGCAACTGTATAATCATTGCTCCATTGCTATAATTGGATTTCAAAGTGTATTTGTGCCATTTAATTACATCTATAGCATTTCTATAAGCTTATTCAGAGTAATTAGTAATCTTATAATTTTTAGTGGAATTGTATTTTATATCCACTGTGCTCATTTTTCTCTTCAAATTCTTCAACACATTTGCACCAATTTTGCTTTTTATACTGGAATTTCTGCATAAATAATCATTAAGATATTTTTTTTCCCACTGTGAATGTGAACAGAGTCTAATCCAGCTTTCATTGAAGTCAATGGTAATCTTTTAATTTACTTCAGTGGAAACTGGATCAAGCTAATAGGTTGCAAATTGCATTCAAGGCAAAGTCACATCTTATCATGGAAATCATTGTGTCACAAAGCACGGTGCATTGATGGAAGACACAAAATTACTGATTGTTTCCAAATTTTCTTGCTGGATAATTTATAGATTTTCTTATCCAACTTTATTAATTTTTAGCTCATAAATTATGGCATTGCAGCAACTTTTAAAATAAGAATTTTAACCTGATCTTTCTGGCAAATTAAAACCCCCTCCATGTTTACAAAAATCTTTGAAAGGTCTAGAACTTTGTTTTCCAGCACCAAGTTAGCTATCTATTAATCTCATTTAGGATATCCTGAAACTAGGCATTGTTTCAGTTTTAAAAAAAAAAATAATAAAATGTTTTCTTCATTTTTAATTGAAAACCAAACATGATAGCTTTTTTTTTTTTTTTGCCAGCTCTCTGTTGCATCACTTCAGAGCTGTGTCAGTTTGTTAATATAATTGGTCCTCTTGCTGCTGAATGTGAAAACCTGTAAGGACTTCCATCAAAAGTGTAATTCTAGCAAATTACATTCCCAAGTAGGCACAAATTTATGACGTTCACTTGCTCCAGCATTTTAGTTTTGCAACTATGGGGTGCTAACTATATGTGCCAAATAAGATACGTTATTTTTTTTTTTTTAAACTATTGCAACTTGCTTCTTAAGGAGATATTTTTCTCTTCTGCACTGCTCCCACTCTGTTGATTAGAGGTTTGTTGCTTTGGTAATGCGTCTCTCTCCTTCAGGCAGTTAATGATTACAGACAACTCTCTACCCTATAATTTCGGGGGAAGGTTATTGAGAAGGTGATACGGCAACAATTGTAATTGTTTCTGCAGCTTAGAAATGTCCTTAGTCTTTGCTGGCCAGGTATCAGGTCCTGGGGTTTAGAGTCGAAGTGGTGTTGGTGTCCAGGATTAAAGACATATTCCTGCGTTATTTATTCCCAAATCGTGCCAGTCTGTAAGGTTAGAAAGAACATCGTGAAAGATGGTAAACTGCTATTTAATTCTTAATGAAATGTCAGTGCAAATGGTGCTTGTTCCATCCCAGGCAAAAGATGACCTTTATAGGCTTCAGGATGGAGCCCCTTGGACCTCCAAGGAGAGATGCTCAGCCATTGGAGGGGTGGCCCATAACTCCTGGCATGATTTTAGACTCTCAGGAGCCTTTGTGAGCCGCAGCATCTTTGGTTTCAATGGCAGGATAGCAGTCTTTCATTTCTCCATCCTTTTTGTTGAAAATAGATCAATTGAACAATTTGTGTTGGAGATTTTGTTATTCTTCCAGCATGGAGAAGAGTTGTTTATGAACCTTAAATAGAAAACACCTTAACTCTAGTAATTTCATTACTAATTATTTGAATGGAGCAGCGTGAGCACTCATGCACCTGATATTAAAATCCTAAATACTGCAGTTATTTGCATATTGTATGTGGGTGCCTCGCCATTAACGGTGATGGGAAGCCATGTTCCCACACTATGGAGACGCTCCTTGTCAGAGGTTGGATTTTTCCAGTGGATGCATATGAGCAATTTGTACTGAAATTTTGTCAAAAAATGAGTAGTGTTTTGCCACTTTAAAACCATGGAAACATCACAATGTTCTTTTAGAAATGACTCCACGAATTAATTGCAAATTACTTATTAATGAAACAAATATTCAGCTGTCACTTGAATTAAACTACACGATACGCTTAATGATTATTTTTTGAGAAAACACTTTTGTGTTTGTTTGATCTGCCTAGTGTTAACAGCAGTAGAAAAAGAGGAAAGCATTTGGTGTCGGAGTGGAAACTTGAAACTGGCAAAAAGAAGGAGGAGAGGAAAAACATCAGCCAGTAACTGCAAAATACATGAAAAGCCCAAAGAAAGAGCAGAGCCCTAACAACTCTGTTGGAAAGCCGCTCTCCCAGGCAGCCCTGGTTAGGTAACGAGGGTAAAATATGGTGACATGTTTTATGCCCCAAAATACGCCGGGGAAATCTGGCAGCGAAGATTTTCACAGTAATATTAATTCAGCCGCATTCCATGTCCGTAAAATGAGCATGAAAGAATTCGCCTCATATGGGGTGGGTAAATGTTTGCAAACTGCAGAGAGACTTTCAAATGAATGCGAAATATCATCTGTAGTTCTGCAAATTATAACAAAAAAAAATGCGGCTAATTAGGGAAGGTGCATTCCTCATGGCTCTGGCGTTAGTCTGGGACACCACCACCGAGCCTCCCTGCCCAGACCTTCTGTGTCCCACTTGAACCAGCTGAGCAGCGGTGAGCCCAGTTGGGATCTCCAGCCTAAATGGTTCTGTGATCTGTGGGTGCCCATGGTGCACCCGGAGGGGATGTTTCCGCAGGCAGCCTGCCGGAGCTGTGTGTTTTTTCCATGTGCTCTCCATTGCACACGTGTGCAGGTATAAATAGGTGATAAAGCCTTTACGCTCTTCGCTGCGCTACTGATGCTGTTTACAAGAGTGAACACAGGGCAGTACGCGAGCAGGGCAGATACACCTGCATTTTGAACACACCTCAGGTGTCCTTCTGCTGGTGCTGCTGAATTATTTACCGCTCAGCCAGCGTGTGCCTGCGTGAGATATTTAAAGGAGGGAATCTGAGGTGAAACCCCAACCGTTTACCCAGGGCTGACACTGGAATATTCATTATCACATTAAATCTAACCGCAGTGAAAATGAAGGCTTCCGTTGATTATGTGTTTGCATAAAAGACTTCTTTGGTGGCAAGCCTGTGTGCCAGCGATCTGCATATAAAATCTAGGAAGTGGAAACCTTTCTCTTTATGGTAAATTTGCCTGCTTGGGAGTTATGAGACTTGGCAGGTTTAAATTATGTTTTAAACCTGCAGTGGATTATATGATTTTTCTAACTGGCCACAAGCAATACTAGATGAACGCACACCACACATGCCCAATCCCAGCCACAGGCATGAGTCAGGATTTCCCATGAGAAGAAAAAAATAAATGCGGGTTTGATATCCAGAGAATGGTATGTATTTATGTCAGTATACTGTCGGTTTTGCGGGGTTGGTATGGAGGTCTCCTCTTCTGCAGTGCTGGGGCAAACAGTCCTGCCTGCCCACCCCTGCCTCTCCTTCTCCCCCTTCATCCCGAGTTCGTGCTGGAGCAAAGCGAGCAGCACAGCTTAGAGAGGTGTGTGAGGAACCCTTTGGATTTATGATTGCAGAAAAGTTTAGTAAAATGCGTGGGACTGGCCCAAAAAAAGACACGAGGTATTGCCTCCCTCTCTTCACCCATCCCTCGCTCCCTCTCTGTCTTCCCCCTCCACCAGGGATCCTCTTGAATTTAAAGTCTGAACTAAATCTTCTTCTCAGTGAGGCAGAGAAAATAATAGAAGTGGTGAGATGAAACCCTTTGGAAGGCCATCTCTTGAGCAGGTTGTCCCACCAGGAAACAGGAGGGCTGGTTCCTGTAGTCCTCTTAGGTCTGTACATGAGCTTCAAAGAAGGGCAGAGCGAGGGCTGGGTTTGGTGGAGGTGGGCATGTACAGGAATGTGAGAATAAAACCTATTTCTGTTAATGCTAAGAATGATGATTCACTCACAATTAGGAATTTATTGAAATATGCAACCGATTGCATCAGTGCAAATTACCAAAAAAAAATTATAAAATCAAGGTCCTCCATCCCATAATATTTACAGCAGACTTTCTACTTTGGCAAATGACACGTAAGAAACAACATGATCAGAAGCCAGGCTTGCCTGGTCATAAATGGCGACTGATAAAGCTTGATTTGGAGCATGGTTGCAGGGAAACCATCGTCTTCCAGAAAATCATGAGCTCTTCTTCTCAAAATGCTGGAGGTGCTTTATGGCACATTCTTCCCTTTATGCCTCCCGTTTTCATCTTTAGTCAGAAATATGCTTAGTGAGCAAGAATAAAACATAAATATACAGTAGATACAAAAGTGCCAAGCACCTCAGCTTTCACTGATGCTTGTAGAGAGCATAGACAGAAACAAAATGATCTGTAACTATAATTGAGAGGCAAAAAAAATATCTATGTTTAATCAACATTTAAAGGAGGAATTACATGTGCCTCAAATCCCCTTTTATATTGTACTTAAAATCCCGTTACCTGCCCTTTATTTTTCATGGTTTTCCTTATCTTCAGTGTCACTTAATCATATTTCAACAGGATTTGTTTCCTCACCGCCCATCTGCTCTCCCTTTCTAGTGCCGCGTTAATGCCAGAACACCATCCCAACAGTTTCCTTCTACCATGCTTTGATGTCAGACACCCGGGGATTTGGATTTTTTTCATTCAGGTTCAAACAGAAAAGAAAAATACCTGGTTGATGGGAGTGACAGATACTATTTTCAAATGTAAATGTCCAGAGTGAGGGCAGTGGAATAACGGGAGGCAAATGCAACTCTTGTTTGACTCCTGTTGATGTTGAGAGTTGGTCACGGGGAGCAGCATCACTGGGACCTGATGGCCACGATCTGCTCTGCTGCTGGCCATGGCAATGCTGCTCCTGGCCCCAGGGAGAGGATGCAGGCACTGCGCTCTCCATCAGTGTCTCCATCCTGTGCTAGCAGGAGGGTCACCCTCTGAGGATATTAAAAATATTAATCAATGAGCGGAGAGGACAAGGCTGTGTTCTCCTCTGGACAGCCACTTTGCTTGTGTGGGTTGCCCAGTTAGATCTGGGGTTATTGAATTAGAGGCATCATTTTGAGAGTTTTCATGTGTTTTGTTAAGCCTAGAAGTATTGAACCAGTAATCTTTGTATATATATCTGTCTTATTTTCAGATCTAAGGAAGATTTTTGTGCATTGTGTCTTACTAGTTTAGGAGCATGATGGTGTGGATAGGTCTTCTTGAAAGTGGAGGATATTTTTCTTTCAGTGTTGACAGGAGCTCTCCCAAAACAGTTATGTGCTGCCTTCTGCACTAACAAATCTGAAAACAAAAATAATTTGGTGTAAATCCGTTCTAATTCATCATGTAACTGGGAGTTAGTCCTTGGATCACTTATTGGAAGAGGTCTCTAAGTACGGCTGGGGTTATTGTTCTCTTTGTCACATCACTATCTTCGCTGGGCATTAAGCTCTCATTATAACGCATAAGAAAATGTATTTTTAAAAGATATTCCATGTCTTCAGTGGCCAATATTTGAACTTCTGTTCTTGAATTATTTTTTAATTAAACTTCAAAGTGTTTTTTTTTTATAAAAAGGTGTCCCCAAGTGCAGTTAATCCGAATTCTGAGGAGTTTGTGCCAGCACAAGTCAGGCTTGCTATTTCCAAATGACGTCTGCATCAGAGCTCATGAGGCAGAGTGTGGAGCTGCCACATTACAGGAATCCAGAAGGTCCTCTGTATCGCAGTGGTGGGGGTCACAAGCTCAGAAGATGCTTATTCATGGTCAGTGGTGTAATGGCAAAATAGATCAGAAATTGGATCTGCTGAAGCAGTGCCAGAGGCTCACCCCCAGCGGGGCTCTGCCCTTCCTCTCCTGGGTGATGACTCCTGGCTTGCTTCAGCCTGGCCTTGTGTGAGCCGGTTTTGGTGGGAACGAACCAAGAGGAGATGGGTACTGCTGGAGTTCAGGCAGGGCAGGGTGCTCAGGGGCAGGGGACAGGACGGAGGGGTGCCTGGGACAGGCTCTTGAAGGACAGGTTTAGGAATGGTTGCCTGTTGGAAGATTAAAGAGGTCTTCTTCAAGGCACAGGTGTGACAGCGAGAGGGAAGATATGAGGCAGAAGAGGGTGGAGGAAGCCGAAGCAGAGGCTGCTGCTGAGGCTGACAGCTTGAACAATAAGAGGAAAGGGCTTGTTTGACTTTGATTTGGTTAATGAATATGTGATGAAGACAGAAATGCACGGGCTGATTGTCTGCGGGTGAAAAGGCTTTAAGAGGAAGCGTGAGGCAGATGTCTGAAGCAGATGAGAAGCCACCACAAGGTTGATCATGGGACCAATAGAGATGATGGGGTTAGAAAAAGATGGATGGCTTTAGCAGCGGAAAGAGGATTTAGCAAGAAAATGGAAAATGAAGAGTAGTATGAGCTGAATGGAAAATGTTGTTGTTACTATATTATTATTATTATTTACAAAAGGCTAGCTTGTTTTGAATCTTGTCAATAACTTCTATCAGAAAAGTAGAAAACAAGTTGTAAATGTTGACTTTTAATTCTACTTTGTTTATTAGAGCAACGACTGTTAGCTTTATTTTGCTAATATCTTGTAAGTAAACACAGTGAGAACATTCAGTGGGATAGAGATGATTAAGGTGATTAACCACTGAAATTTGGTTCCACAGAGAGCACAGAAGAAGGAAGAAAAGGACAGCAATTAGTGCTTTATTATACTAGAAACACTACTGAAGGTAGTAATAATGTTTCTCTATTATTTAGGGTTAATGTCAGAAGAGAGAGGGTTCATTTTTGGCCCAAAGCAGTAGACACAAGCATTGAAGGAGGGGAAAAACCTTTTAACCGAGTAGAAATTTCTGTTGTGAGCTGTAAAAGGAAGTTGAGCTGAATATTGAGAAAAATTCAAAAAGATAAAAACAATTGCAGTTTGGTAGTTCTTCTCTGGTTCTGCAGTTTGGCAGCTGTCAACATCTCAAAATATCATCTCACCCAAACTGCTGAAAGAAAGAAACCCTTTGATTTTTCCCTTGAGGTTCCAAGCTGAAAATGGACTCTTTGTAGTCTCAGCCTCATTTCAGACAGTTTTTTTTTTTTTTTTTTTAAACATTCTTTCTGGCAGAAACAACTAATTCATAAATAGAGTCTCTGTTAATTAAATAAGTTTTATCATTTTAACTTGCCTTTTAAAATGAAAAAGAAAGTAAATCTCTAATATTTTCTTCTCTATTACGAATCTTAAGGGACTAAGCATCACATTTCTTGCATCGTTAATAATGCAAATTAGTTTTTGTTTGGGTCTCATATAAGTTTATAGTTAGAAGTAAATATTTAATGCACAGATCTGGGAAATCAAATCATGTATAGCAGAAATTTTACTTTATAGTTATTGAAAGTTAATGCAAGAAAGATGGGAGGCACTGTGGTTTCTGTTTATTTAACCTTTCTGGCTCTTGCTTTTCTTTCAGTAGAACTCTTTGTAACTTGTCATTAAACACTGCTATATTCCTGCAGTATCTGTTTTTACTATCTTTACAGTAGCCACAGCCTTCAGCATTTCGTACCATTTAAAAGTAAAGGTTAAACATATACAGCGTACTTAGGGCTATAAGGCTTATATTTTTGGTCCTGATTATTGGCAGGAAAACCAGGTGATTATTTACAATAGTATCTAAAAATTTGTTGACTTTGCAGCAGTTTTCTTAGCTGGCTTAATGAAGCGATAGTCAGATAGCCAAATAAGATTAAACTCCACTCGGGGCCTCTCTATCATGCATAGCAGTGCCTCGTGAGGGTAAAATACTTTGTCTTGTTTACTTGCTAGCACAGGGGTGGACTGCAGTTAGTGTAAGTGTATATATGCTATAGTAGGCTTTTCCACCCTGCACTTTTGCACATTATTCTTGTACCACTGTACCTCTCTCCGTATGAAAAGTCAGTGGGAATGATGCTATTTCAGACAAATTACAGACGTTTCACCACTACATCTGTGCTTTCTGCAGTGACTCCTTTTTTGTGTGTGTGGTGGGTAACAAAAAATAAGAAGTATCCTGTTGTTTTGTGCATGAAATCTGATAGTGAAAAAGACACCAGAGAGAATTCTGCAGTGATAAAAATTTAAATAGACCCATTTATCAATATGACAGAGATTTGACCTGAAAGTTAAAGTGTTTGAAAGTTAAGTGGGGTTGTGTAAAGAAAGTTGAGGCTGCGCTACAGATAGACCGTAGCTTTTGTAAGTTATTAAATCAAAATAAAAGGTATTGACAAAACAATAAATTGCCTGTATCACCCGATCTAATAGCTTCTGGGAGCACTAAATACATTCTCCACTCTAAAGATGTGTGAAGCCTTTCCCTTTCTCATACTTTTGTTCTCTTAGCCGAAAACATTCGCACCGTGGTTGGTTTTATAACAGACTTGGCACCAAATTGCGCCTGTGAATGCTTTGCCAGAGAACTTGCTCGGAGCAGCGTCGTGGGGAGCAGGAGCGGTGGCATTGCTCTGCTATCAACAGGGTTATTGAACTTTGCAGGTGGGGTCTGAATCGCTCTCTTGGGGCTTAATAATAATAATAATAATGGCACTAATACCTTTACTGGGAGAAGGGAGAGCACACTGCGGTGCTCTTTGCTCTCCTCGGGAGTCCTCGGCACCATTTCCATGCTGGAAATCGATGAGGTTCGGAGTGGGAGCGGTGCCTGGCAGTCCCCTCCAACGGGGGTGCTCTGGGGAGTGAGGAGCCCTGTGGCAGTTCATGCCACCCACTTAATGACACCACGTAAACCCTTCGCAGTGACTGTCATCCTCCTTGGGGAGGGGCTGAGTTTGCTCATGGAGGGGGAAGGCGAATGGCACTGGGACCCGCCGGGACCAGGAGTGGGTGGGGGGCAGCTTTTTACCCCCGGATTCATAAGCTGGGACCTGCTTTTTCCTCTGGCTCCTCCGACTCCATGGGTTTGGGGGGGCATACCCCCTACCTACAGCTTCCCCACCGAGGAGAGAATGAGGCTGTCTCTCTTTGGCTTGAAAACTACACAGATTTGAGACTATTTCCCCTCCTGCAGATTTTTCCATGGAGAGGAGCATAGAAGACATTACTATTTATAGTGCACAGTACGTGTACACAGCGTGACATCCACCGGCTTTTCAAGCAAACATCCCACCAGTTTGGAGGGGGGAGGCTTTCCATCTCGGTGTCCCCGAGATGCCCTGTCCCCTCTCCCGGGGAGGTGGGCAATCACGCAGGGGTAGCACCCATCTCCCCGTGTCGATGGGCTGCTTTCGCTTCCTTTTAGATGAAGATACTCGCCCCCCTGCCGTGGAGCTGATCATGAGGCTCAAAGTCAAAGCAAGTTTTCAGCACAAATAACATGAGTTTTAAGGGGAGGGAGAGGGACCCAAAGCAGGGGAGGTACAAGGGGGTTGCAGAGCATCTGCAGCGTCTGGTTTGGGGGTGGATCACTTGTGTGTGTGGGGAGAAATGAGGACGGAGGAGTGCGTTGGTTTAACTAAGGGTTGTGGGGAGTTTTCAAGGGGACGAGGGCCAGCAGGGGGCTGAGGTTTCCCCGCTGCCCGCTCCCTGCCTGGCCGCTGGCGGCTCTTTGTGTTCGGGCATGGGTTGGGGGAATCGGAACATCTTCATCCGAGCTCGATTCTCGATACGGAAAAGATAGCTGACAATGGCAATAAAAATAACAGTAAGCAGTTGGAAAGGCCCAGCTCAAATCGTGCTCTGTCAACAGCTTTGCAATCTGTACAAATACGAGTGGAAAGACAAACAACTCTGATTTCTCTTTAAGAATGTGAGTATCCATTGTCACAGATTTAAATTAGGATGTTTTACTTGTCCTGTATGTAAATTCCTTCTTGGCAAATAACCCATGTCCACTAATGTATGTGTATTTTGGGTCTGTATAGTTTTGGTCTCTGTGAAATACAATGAAATTTGATAGCACACAGAAATACTTGCATGGAATGTCAAATTTTTTTTGTGTGTGCTTCTCACATATCCATAAAAGAGTTTACACATTTCTAATTACTCATTCAAAAAGAGACTTTACAGCACTTTTAAAAGAGAGCCAATTTTTTCCCTACTGTGTTCTGTTTTTACAGCTTGTGGAAAGCTTATTTAACGAAAGTTTAAGTAATCAGCGAAAGTCATTTCTGAGAAAAGACTGACAGATATGAAGACTCTTTTCACACTTCATAAGAGGTGGAGAGAGTAGCCATAAAATTTACAGCTGAATACTACTCTGTTTAGCTTAAGTTATAGAATTATTAGTGTTCCAGGCATATGATAGATTTTAGGGAGGTTGAGTATTTTAAATGATTATATATGCTTTGTGTAGCTGAGCTGAGTGTGCAATACTAATAGCAACCTTCCCTTCCAGACCCAGCAACCTGCGCGCTCCCGTGGGGCTGATGTTGTGCTAAAAATGCAGGTTTGCAGCTGACTTAGCTTCATGATATATTAATAAAATACTAGTGATATGTTCCCTTTACAGAGGCTCACCTTTGGCTATGAAGGTATGAATTCCTGGGCAATGGAAATGATCAGGCGGGGTGTGTCGGTAAGAAGGGAGCCAGTAAGGAGGTCAGCACCATCAGCATTTCTGTCCCAGCTTCTGCAGAGAGGGGACATGCAAGTTTTACTGTATGAGAGACCTGGCTACAGAGTGGTTGAGAATAAGTGACTACTTCTGCAGGTCATGGCCAATTACGCGTTAAAAAGAGCTGAATGGAAGAGGAATATCTTGGCCGTATTATGAGACTGAGAAATGAGAAATCTCCGTTTCAGCTCATACAAATGGACATGTCTCTTAGAGATAGTAATAGGCACTTGAGTGTGAATCTTTCTAAATGTTATGAGATGCCCAGATGCTGGGTAGCACGTACAAATACTTACGACAACGTATAAATAAGCAAACAAAAGCAATTACTAAAGACATTTACATGTAACACTCTCTGTACCATCTTTTCAGCCCAGTTTTTTCAGTAGTGCTTTAGATGTTACTGCTTACCCAGGAACAAACAGGAGAAAGGCTTTCATAGTTCCTTAAAATAACGTAAATTGTGTGAGCTGGAGTCTAGTCCCACTGCAGTTATGTTGAGATTTGCCATTGGTTTCAACAGAACAAGGACCAAATCAGGCAGGCATCCTTCCTCCTCGCCGGGGCAGCTATGGTATGATATTAGCACAACGAAGTGACTCACCGTACGACTTACATCAGTATGCAGTTTAAATATGTGTAGTGTAATGTTTATATTTTTTTAAATTCACTTTTATGTGAGTCTAATACAGCCAGCCTCATAAAGCTCACTCTTGCACCAGATTAAAGCGGTGTCTTTGTAGCGTTTACTGGTTGTTCATAAATCACGGTGGCACTTTGTTACTGTCCACAAGCTGGGTTTTGTGCTAAAAGTTTCAATCATTAAGATGTACAGTATTATCTCAGGCATAGTTTTAGTCCTAGAGAAATTGTGCTGAGGTGCTTTTGTCCGTCTGGCATTTGTGGCAGAGGTGTGTGTGCAGCGCGCCATTTGAAAGCTGATACACACGGTGCCATTAGCAGCTGTATTAACGAGCACTTTAACTAAATACATGGAAAATTCTCCCGTGTATTTATGCAATGCAGGAAAAGTACTCATCATACCAGTTTGCAAATGCCCAGTGTTTACCTCTGACACCTATTTCAACTCAATGTAAGGTTTTCTGGGTGTTGAACACTTAGATTTCAGGTAAGAATCTCAATTACAGGAGAAGTGCCTTGGTTTGTCAGCCCCTACAGGTTTTCAGCTTTGGCTGTTAATACTGACAATTCCTAAATCCTATTCAGTCAACTCTGAAAACTGTATTCGGGAGGCGTTCAGTGATCCTGCATTCAAATGGTTAATTTGCACTATGTTCTGTTAAAGAAAAGGAAAACTGTCACCCTGTCATTTTAGAGTCTGACACTAAGCTTGTCAAAAGAGACAGCTGTTAAACTGAATTACTGTTGACATGCAGAGAAACGGCCCTTGCCAGATGTAAAGGACATCTGCGGCAATGAAGTGGTACAGGGTGGCTTTTAAAATGTGGTCATACTGGTATTTGAATAGAGCGTCTATGGCATTAAAACGTGGCCTTGACTCAGACAGTTTAAGGCAGCGAACCAGAGCCAATGAGAAGCACAAAGAAGTGCTGATCTGTTGCTGTATCCATAACTTATGCATGAATATGAAAACAGTGCAGTGTCAAAGCTATTAAGCTCTTATCTTGTATCCAGGAGGATGTGGGTTTAAAACACAGTAGGAAATATTTTGTATTTCTGGGTCCTTGAATGTGCGGGTAGGTGAGGTGTAAATTCATAAGGTGGATTATGCAGGGAATGAATAGAAATAAGTCTTCTTGTCTTCAGCTAACAACTGCTCCGACAAGAATTGCAAAGGGCATTAAGCTTAGGAAGTGAGGGCTGGATGTGCCTCGCCGGTGGTTCCGATAAGGCTGCCGGCGTGGGTGGGTGCTGGGGAGGTTGTCCTTCGGAGAGGGGAGCAGATAGAAATGGAAATAGCTGCACAGACAGGCCTATATATAAAATTTTGTCCGGGTACCTTAATGTGGTTTTCATAAAAAAGTCAGGATACCGAATTCCTTTAATAAAAAAGTGTAGATATTATAACTATTTTATAACTTAGCGATTGAACCAGCAGTAGGGAATTCTGCACATTATGTAAGTGCGCGAGTCTTTGATTTGCATGTTTTTAGGGCAGGAATAAAGCTGCTTTGGAAAAAAATAGTATCAGTTAAGCAATTTTGCTAAATGTATGAAAAATGAAATGTTATGAGATGAAGCATGTATTCATTACAAAATGAAATTGATGTTTGAAGCTAAAAAAAAATATTCAGGCCAAACATCATTTTGAATATGTTAGCAGATCATATCTTGATTTATTTGTATGTTTAGTGGTGGCAGAAACCAAAGAGTTTGCCATCTGTGGGGAAGAAGGCAAATGATATTTCAAAGTCGTACAGGCTAAGTTGCTCCTTGCTGCAGGAGAGCAACAACAATTTGCTCTAAGCAGCAAAAATGCTGGAAGAGGTGGGTGTGAGAGGTGTTTTCTTCTTTGTTAGAAGAAAGTTTGCTTTCCAAGCACCTGGGTTTCTCTCTGCAGAAAGGCTGATGTCATTCGAGGTGGACTTGTTGCCCTGTGCTTCCTCTAAGGGTGGTGGAAAGACCAGGGGTCGCGTAGGTCTTGAGATGATTTGAGCGGGTGCCCTGCATCTCTCTGAGAACATCCCTTTACCACAGAGCGCATTTAGCATCCTGTGCTACCCAAACCGCGTCGCTACCATTGCCCCGTTGCCCACCACTGCAACTCCAAGAGGTGGATGATCTGTGCCCGTGGTCCAGCTGGACGGCCTCCAGATCGCTGGAGAGGTGCGTGGTAGCGCGTGATTTATGGAGTTGGCTCTGTGCAGCGTGGAGGACCGCTGGGCAGTGCTGCTGCCAAACCTGACCAAAGGGCCGCCCGCACGTGTAACCAGCGGTGCTCCCACCGGTCCATATGGCTGTGGTTGGCTGGGTAACGGCAGGAGGCAGCTTTACAAGTACAAATATCTGTGATCTAACAAGGCCCATCCTGAAATCGCATTTATCAACAGCTGCCAGAGGTCTGCCATGCAGGAGGGAGGCAGCAAGCATGTCAGCGTTTCACCGCCGCGGCATGGGCAGCAAGCAGAGAGCAGCCGTCGTGCTCGTGCCGTCCCCAGGAGCCAACAAGTGGTGCTTGGACCTGGTCTCTGCTGGGAGGCTTCCGAGAGGAGCAGGCAGGATGACCGTGCTCCCATGGGGTCGGAGCACATGGGAATGTTTTGGGGTTCGTGATGCTGGGAGAATTGGTTCCTCAGGCATAACTTTTATATGGGGACAATGTAGCTGCTTGGCAGCAGCTCATTTCTCAGCCTGGGGGGGGTGTGTGTTGGTAAGATCTTGGTGACAGGTACAGGAAAGGAAATGTAAATAAAAATGTTTCATTAAAAAAAATTGGAATGCATTTTAGCTTGCGGATGACAAGAAAGCAGGCGGCTGCCTCGCAGCACCACCACCTCATGTGTGTTCTCCGCGGACAACTGGAATCCACTGGATCTTCCAACCTGGTGGGGTAAGGGCAAGACAGACCTGGGAGGAAATTACTTTACAGTGATTTTCTGCCTTCTCTCTTGCCTGCCGCATGTGCATTGTCTGTGCTGACCCAGCAACATCAGTTAGTGAAGTTTGTGCAAAGGCAGTGCTGGTTCAAAACCATCCCTGTGTCTGTGCTAGGACAGGGCTTGGGTGGTTGTCTTCAGCCTGCCGATCTTAGGGGAGTCATTTGGGCAAAGCACCAAATACCTCTTCAGAAGGATGTTGTGTGCTGCAATAAAAAAGGCTGAAACCTCCGTCTCCACGCTTCACTGCTTAGGTAAGGCTGCAGCTCAGCGTTGCAGGTTTTATCCAGTGCAGACTCACCTATTTACATAAGTTTAACTATGCTGTAATTATTAACTTTTTACAAACAAGTGCAAGGTGGAACATTTAAATAAACAGGAACAAGCTTATTATTAGATGGCATGTTTTTCTGTGATAGCTCTTATAATATCATCATTAGTTTATTAAAGCTTACCATGAAAAACCTCTTTCTCCTAATCGAGGCTCTTTCATAGAGCTTCCGATTTTGATTGACACCAAAATAAAGTAACTAACCTACAAATTATAATGTATGATCTAAATGATGTATAAATGTATTATTCGTAAGGCATTGCAAGGATCATCAGTATGCAACATACGCAACTTTAAGAAAAAAAAATAATTTACTGAGATAATAATAAGGCAGAGTGCAGCTCTACTTGTGAATGTTCTCACTGCATGCTTCTATTAATTGTAATAATCAAACAAACCTGGATGTCAACAGCCATTTGAACTTCATCAGGTAATCAGTCCCAGGTCAAAAATTAAAATCTCTGCATTCTTCTCAGAAATGCACCCCAACCGTGTGAGTTGTCAAACAAGTAAATTTCTGTCATTGAAGTCATGTTTGCAAATATGTTCCTACTCACCTGTTTGTTGATGTGGGAAAGGCGTCTCTCTCATTTCAGTGGAGCCAAGAAGTGAAACTTCCTGAGTTTTGTGCCTTCACTGGGAGATGCTCTCCGCCTGCTGCATACCGGCACAGCGAGCGGGGCTGAATTACTCCAGCTGAAGAGCTACCCCCAAGCTTTCGTTTCCCATCTCAGTATTGCAGACAGCATGGGAAGTAGGTCAGTGGCAAACAGAAAATAATACACAATGGCTTGTTATAATCCATCTGTTTGTTTGGGAAACCAGTGATCTCCAGGGAGGAAAAGGACTCTTTGCTACTTTCTAAATACCGTATTTCAAACTGGGGGTTCTAGTGCAGCTTTTACGTAGCCTGATGACTGCTCATCGCTGTAGAAGGACCTCACACAACTGGAGGTTACTCTGTCAGGGCTCCGACTTTGCTGGGCATGGCTGTCTGATAGCGCTGGTGCTTGGGGAGCCCCATTAACGTGCTTTAAATTTGACGGTGCAAGTCCCATAGTGGAAGATGTGGCTCTTGCCCCTAGAGGTTTGCACGGTGAAGTGAGATTATAGCACATTTTGGGCTAGATCTGAGTGCATATTATAAACGACTAATTTATTTCTTGAATTTCCCACTGCTTAGATTGTGATTTCCATTAATATTTTCCCATATAGAGGTATTATTTTTTCTCTCGTTGTCTGTAGTATGACTTGGAGGAATACACATTTGCAAACCGAGGTGGTTGTTACTTTTCCTTGCTTGGATGTTCATGGCATGTTTCTGGCAAACATCTAAAAGTCAGTTTCCAAGGCTGTAGACAGCAAAGGGCATGTCTTGCAGAGACAAACTGAGGCCGATGCAAATAAGTATCCTCACAGCGTGATGGGAACCCTTCTCAATGTTAAAAACCATCAAAGGAGCTGAGATATGCATGTATGCTGTAGCTGCATGTACAGTCAAAATACGAGGCAACATTTGTTGTATAAATTCTGGATTTATACAGTTTAACACTGCAGGGAGTTTGGGATCTTCGTAAACTATAACCCTGCCATCTCCAAAATGTTTTTAGTGGTGCAAAATCTTTTGTGATCCAAGCTAGTTCGCTGTGTGACTAGTTTCAAGGTAAGGTCATGAGGAATTATATTGTTTCTTTAGTGTAGTTTTCCCCTGTGTGTAATTCTTGAAAGCCAGCTGCAAACTTACTCTTTGCTGACTGGTTTGGTAACGCATGTGCTGCATAAAAATCCTGATATATGCCTGATGTTACTTAAGCTAAAGAAGAAACAGAGACAAACCGAGGAGGAAGGTTCGTCCACCTTTCTTTGCATTTGAGCATGTTTCTTGTTTCAGTGTCTTTTTCATTAAAATTTAATCTTTTTGGAAGCACTGTGAAGAGCCAGGTAATATCTTTAGACCTGGTCCTTGCCCATAATGGTATTTTAAGATTAATTTCACAGGTACAACCAGCTTCTCCAAACATCAATGCTTTCTCTTTTTAACCACGCACGTAGGTATTTTACTCTTCCTGCTTTCTTTTTGTCTTAGAAATGCTGTTTATTACCCTGAACCCAGTGACCATGCACTGAATAAATGTTTTTTCTAAATTAAATGGAAAAGCTATTTTTTACATATGTTTTCTAATGTAATTAGTTATCGTCTCGTTATAGGTAATCTAGTTTTCAACAAAGGAACACAGTTTTGGTTATTTTTGCTTTTTCTGTGGGGATTTTTCATGTTTTATAAAAGCTGTGGGTATAGGTGAAGACGAGGACAGGGGAGTGCAGGAGCTGGCAGTGCTCACCAAGTAGCTGATTTACAGAAATGTGAGTCCCCTGGGGCAGACTTGCAACCAGATGACCAATACACGCTGCATTTTATTTTTTTGTCTGGCTACTTAGCACTTCTTACTGTTTCTCTTATGTGAATTAATTTAACCTATAAAGCACCCCTTGCAATAATCAATGACTCATTACACTGAAAACCCACAGGAAAGGTTAATTAAATGAAAAGTGTGCAAGAGGAATGTTTAACTTATGTATTTCTAGTGACCCAGCTATTTGGTGCTTTCGTTTTGCCGAGTTCTCATAAGTTATGGGAGGGGTTTTTACCTTCAGCCGCAGGGAGTTCAGCTGGCTTAGAGCATGGTGATATTTCCCAGACATACCAAATCCAGTTCATTTATCATCAATATCCATAGGAAATAATGATCTGTTTATACATCGCATTTCTCTGAGCTCGGTGAGGTGCTTGTTATGAATTCCTTCCAGCTGCTTTTCTCGTTCCCACAGAAGAATTGCATGTGAAGGGTTACCGCTTATCCATCAGTTACTCTAACGATTATTGACTGATAACCACTGGTAATTTCAACTCTCTGACGATCTCTGATAAGGGTTTTCTGTAGTTATTACGCTCTAAAATGTCGCCTGACCCATAAAGGTCTTGAACTTCAGGTTGGGTAGCTGGCACAGCCACCTTTTCTGGATCCTTGAATAGAAAGAGGTTGATAATACGGAACATGGAGCTTTTACAGGTGTAGAAATGGTGTGTAAGACTGAGAGTCGGTTCCAAACTCCTGCTTTCTGCCCCATGGCAGTGACTGCATCTGTACCTTTGGAGGAGTGATGCCTGCCAGGCACCTGCAGCTCGGCAGCCAGCAAGAGAGGTTTCTTTTATTCTGGCCAGTGATTTTTTGAGAAAATAAGTTAAGCCACCAATTAAAGCAATTAGAACAAGGTTAAAAAACAAAACAAACCCCGCTTACAGCTAAGATCCTTCCCTTGCCATTCTTTGCACTGCTGCTTTTGCAGCGCACTGGCTTTCAGCTCTGGTTTGTCCCCCCAAATTACTGTTCACCTCTATTAATTTCCCTGCGTCTGTTGCAGGTTTATGTTTTCTTTAAGATCGGTAGGTACCTGCAATCAGGCAGACTAACACCACAGCAAAGCAGATGAGCTGCTCCCGTTCTAGTTTAGTAGGTGATCAAATGCAAGCTTGGGAGATTTCCCATCCTGGGAAGGGTCGAGCCGCTCACACCAGCAATAATTACTTCACTTTTAAAGTAATCTGGTAAAAGAGGGGGAATAAGAGAGGGAGGAATGACTTCTCTGTTCCGTTTTCAAGCAGCAAGACTCGAAGTCAATTTAGCTCAACATGCTAATTAATATGTCCCAAGAGCTGTAAAGTGTAATAATATAGCGGGTGAATTCTTTAAAGCACGGGTGACCAACAGAAATCTGGCTGAATACATGATGCTGCTTCTGCTTTTGGTTGTCAGCTAATAAATTGCATTACCAATGGCGGCAACACATTAAAGATTTTCGTAATACTTTGTTCTCAATTGCAAGCAGTTGTAATTTCTGTAAGGATGTTATACTGTGCTGTAGGACAGGGAAGGCAGCACTGTAAGGGTAAATTAGGAAAAAAAGATTTCAATTCCAGATGGCTGAAACCTAAGATACAAATGCACGTCTTAACCCCAAACTATGGGGTTTTAGGGACAAAACAAACTAAATGGTATTAGTACTGTACTGAATCTATTTGTTCTGTGAATCAAAAGCTGGGTATCTTCCTTGCTCCTTTGTAATTTTTTTGAAGTAAAATTACAGAAAGCTTTTGCCTTAATGTTTTGGCCCAATCTTTTCAGTGCTTCAGGGGATTGATACAGGTTGCATAGCTGGCTTTCCATCTAGTTTCTCCCTCACCAGCCTTTGCAGTTCAGCAGGACTGATGGATTATAGCATTTTGGAAATCCAGCCCTAAATTCTGGTGTCTACAAAACATAAAAGAGGTTGAATTGTGTATATTTTGCCCTCAACCTACACTGTATTCCTTGAAGACAATAGCAAAAAAAATCATATAAAATTGTCTCTTTATTTGAAGGTACTTTAATATCAGAGGAGACTTGCTTCCAGCTAAGAAAAATTTTGTTACAGAACTAAAAAATGTTTGATATACTGTTGCATCAGATAAACTTTGTTAGTGCACAGTGGCACAGTGCTGATAATTTAGGAAGTCGCAGGATTTTCAGCAGTGAAAGATCCCCAACGAGTGCTAAACTCAGTGGGAAAATGCAGTGCGTAAATCTGCAGCGAGAGGGCTGGGACAGGAGGGGAGCAGTTCTGCGCTCCACTTTGGGAACCCCAAACCACTGCTGAACGACATTAGAGAGAAACAAAAAGTGAGTAGATGATATCTTGGGGCATAAATGTTAATTTAAAAGAATTTTCACGTGAGATATAACGTTAGGCAAGAAGCCCACCCAGAAATCCTTGAGTCACTGGAGACTCCTGCTGTCCTTTGGCATAGGGGGAGGTAATATGGTCTAGTGGAGAAATCAGCTTCTAGCTGCTGCGTAGTCCCAAAATATAGTCTGCAACACACTGTTGGGCGTTGCAGCTAGGACAAGTGGTCACTGGAGGTATCAAGAAAGAGGGAGAAAGGTCCAGGCAAGAAAAACATGGCCAAAGTTGATGAATAAGCTGGTTTCATGTGATGGGTAGAAGAACTGATGCTTAAGATGAAGGGTTGTCTCGTCCAGAGTCAGCCAGCCCTGGCTGATTTCAGAAGTAATTGTGAAGTTGAATCTGGGAAGAGCCGGAGAGGGAACAGCAAAGCCACCAGAGAAAGGCAGCAGAGGAATTTGACAACAAACTCTAGAGAGAAAACACAGTGCCATGAAGGGGGAGGATGCTTGGGCACCTGTTGTGACAGCTGTGACTAAGCATACAATGACCAGATCAGGGTGAATAATGAGAGAATCTGCTCATTTAAGAGTGTATATACAAACCCAGCAGGGACATGAAACTGTTTTGCTTTGTTTTACTGATAATGTGTTATTGGAGTCATGTCTCTGGCTGTGTCCTAGAGTGGGTTCAAAACAATTACTTATATAACACAGGATATATTTAAGTCAGGGAAGAGAGAGGAGGGAGAAATGCCTGTATCTCAATTTCTGGGTAAGAAGCAAAATGAAATTACGTTTTTCTGAATGGATTATTGATTTCCATTTTTCCGACACAGGGGTATCTGTCTCAAGGACTGGAAGCCCCTTACAGAATTTGAACTGTAAAGTAATTGATGAATGAGATTAAGCCTCGTATACATCTTTTGCCAGCTGATGGCTCATACCTTAACCTGAACTGCATTATTCTAAAAAGTAAACTCCTTAAAAATAAGGTCAGTCAGTGCCATCTGCAAAGTTTGGAGCCCATGTCTGGATGGCTCCAGCCTGCTCTGTGATGGCCGGGACTTGCCAATGGCCGAGGCAGACCGGCAATACCTGGTGCAGCCCCGGGCATGTCGCATTCTTGTGATGCTCTGTCTGCAAGTAGTCAGGCATCTTCTGGATCAGCTTTGGAGTTAAAGAGCCTGATTTTGAAGGGGCAAGTGCACAGCTCTAGCAAAATTTCATCCGTATGGGAAAGAAAACTACGTTTGCTGTTCATTTACAGAGCAAAGTAATATGCAAGGCAACATCAGGGAAAACAAAAGGAAAAATAAAACTCAACAGAGTGGTTCTTTGGGCACCGAGAAATAGCACAGTCCAATGCAGCTGCCCTCATTGCAAATCTGATTCTCAAATAATGGCATTCTATGGAAGAATAACCACCACTACTTTAATTTTAAATCAAAACCATATTGAGAAACTTTGAATACAAAGACAAGATTGGTGGAATGTAAATATCTGGTGGGTGCAGCCAACCAGCACAGAATATATTTCGAGGGAGCTGGAGCTCAGTCGCTTCTAGAGTGCGCTGTGCTTACAGATCATCTTGTACAAGGGATAAATTACAGCAGAGTTTGTCAACTAATTTGGTGGACGTATGAATTCTTTATTAATCAATGTAGGGAAGCATGAAGCACCTATAAACCATTCATCTCACTTTAGCTTCCTGTTTAAATTTAATTAGAGTTGTTCTGATTTGATTGGAAAAAATGGAGGTACCTTTGAATATAGAGGTGTCGGATGGAGTGTCTTGGATAGCACTTACTGCGGTGAGATCCTCGGGGCAATGGGTCAAGTAGTTCGGACTTTTTTCCAAAATGAACAGCCATAAACATTCCTTACAGGGTAAGACCCCTCACTCAGAAGCAAATAAAAAAGATCCTCATGGTGCCAGCACCTCACCAACGTGAGTGAAGTTTGTGGCAGTGTGAATGAGTTCATTTCTCTTTTATGCCTGGAGTTTTTTTCCCCTCTTTCATTGGTTTCTCCATTCCTTTATTGTTATATATAGGTACAAGGAGAATATTTAACAGGGAAACTTCATTTCTTCACCTTTTATCCTTAGCCTAACTTTTTCTACTGCTGTCAGTGTTAAAAATGTCATTAACCACAGTCGCAACAGTCAAGATTACTGGGGTTTTTTCCTTAAATCCCTCACAAAATTGTTTACCCTTTCTTCCCATAATTGTCATGGGGATTATAGATATGGTTGTAACACCTATACGTAGTTACGGTGTGTTTTATACTGCACATGTAGTATGTGGTACAGATAGTTGCAACTGCAAGCATGGAAAGCCTCAGTGGGTCACTTGCATTCCATTTCATTTTAGTTTGACTTTAAACCAGTGACATTTGCTTCTTGTTTTTTTTTATATGGGAATGCTTTAAAATGCTTTTATAAAATGAAAAGGCATTGCGAAGCCTTAAAGTCCTACATACAAGACTTGAAATCTGCAGCTTCCCTAAAACCCATGCACTAAATGTGATATACATCGATGCATGCTTACTACGGATAAATATTGTTCTCTAGGTAGCGCCTAGAAATTTTAATTAATTTCAGATATGCCCTATTTTTGTCCATGTATGCAGATTTCAAATCTGTGCCTTTGCCGATTTTGACACTGTGCAATGATGTATCCGAGCTTTCAGATGTCTGGCTCTTAGAGTTGTGAAATGATAAAACAAACAAACCCAACCGTTTCAGCCTTGTCAATCTAGTTCTCAGTGGACAGATGCCCTGGTGCTAGAAAAGCATCGTCCCATGCAATACCTCTTGGCAGCGTCTAAAAAAAGCCAGAGATCTTCTAGATGCAGAAGTAAGACTGCCTGCTCATCTCAAAAGAAATGGTGTTTATGGCCACACTGAAGCTCCTGGGTAAGGCTGCACGGGGCGACGTGCTTAACCTCCACACTTGCTGTGCCGCATTTGTGCGTGAGTAAGTGATTTCTGGTCTCTCAGATAATCAATCTGATCTGCTTCTGGAGCAGCTTGCCTTCGGACTGTGATGGATTAACGGGTGAAGGTCCAGGCTTGTGCACTGAGGTTTCTGGAATGTGCTGGGTTCCTTGTTAGAGATTGTGGATTGCATCATGAATTAATGAAACGGTATAATTAATTACAGATTTAAATATTTTATTGGATGCTTATCCAGTGGGAATCGACTAAACTTTCTAAGGAAATGGGAAGTTTTGGGTTGATATTGGCAGACCAGCAGGGACAGCCTTGCCCCGCCGGTGCATGGCCATGGCTCTGTAGCCTTGAAGGCCACCGCTGGAGGTCCCAGCACAGCTCTTGGGCAAAGCAGCGGAGGGGAATGGGCCTCCAGGCCGGTCTCCTGCCCACGCAGTCAGTGCAGGCTCAGCTGAGCACCCGGGGGCGTGCAGTCCTGGTGGGCACAGCTCCCACCCAGCCCAGCCTGGTGAGGCAGGATCTGCCATGGCACACAAAACCGCCCCGAAAGTCTTGCACAACGAGTTTAAAAACATGCCGAACCCACTGGATTTATCATATGGGAAACCGGCTACGACTGAGAAAGATGGTGAATTGGTTTGGTGCAGATGAGGTTTTCTTTTTGGCTAATGGTTTGCTTTTAATGTCACACATGGTATCATGAGAAGTTGCAGCATTTGGGCATTTTTAATGAATTTGTATTGCTTGCATATTAGTAGGAATATTTCCACTGCAGCAACCAGTATAAACAGTTTCCACACTGGGGTATGTTATACTGCCGCCAGAATTGGTTCTTCTGATGGTTCATTTCTTTTATGCTGAGAATTCAGGACCAATTCAGCTTGGTTTTATGCATCATTAGAGATTTACAATTACTTTGCTATAGTTTCTTTCTGGAAGCCTATCTCTCATGGTTAATGCTATGGGAGTCCTGTTGTGTAGAGGCTGGTATTAGCCACCTTATAGCAATAAAGCGTTTGAGAAGGATTTAGAATTATGAGTGGCTAAATTCTCTGTGCAGCAACTGTAATGCTGTTATCCCTTGCTGAGCTTGGGTTGAGACATTTTTTTTCCCCTTCTCCTCAAATTAGAGAAAAATGCTGTTTCTTCAAGAGGTTTGAATCATTTACATGTAATTTTTTGTTGAACCACTGCAGTCAGAAATGAGGAATTGTGAGAAATTCCATTTGGATTTCATGATGCTTAGAATACATTTAGATTGTATTAGCATATAATGAAAAGAAGGCCTCCTCATTTTTTATCTCACTTTTAAAAAGTGTAATCATTATTTGGGACTTTCTTTTGATTTTTAGATTTCACGTCTGAATTTCACAAGCATTGCCTTTGGACAAGAAGCAGTGGTTCTGTATGTGTTATAATCCCCATAATTCACATTTTAGATAAATACACTATTGCAGTGAAACAAACACAATATGCAGTGAATAATATGGGCCTGATCTAAAGGCCATTAAAATCAATGAAAAGATTTCAAATTAACTTTTATAGCCTTTAGATCAGGTTCTAAATGGGCAAATTACAGTTACGGAGTTTCCCATTTACATACCTGTGTGCTGCATTTAATATATTTTATGGAATTGAAATTACTTGGTACTCTTTTTCATGCTTTTTTAGGTTAAGAATTTGCCAAGGGCATCAACAGCAGTTTTCCCAGGCTTCAGCACAAGGATTATATAGTCAATCCACAAATGACTCAAATCTTTGAAAAAACTGACATGGTTATCAGAGAGGCTTTGACGACAGCAAGGACGGGAGCGGTATCTGGCTTATTCCATCAGAGATTCCGCTTCCCTCTCATTAACATACTCAGGACATCAGCACCGGCCATCGGTCCCACGGGAATCACTCAAAACTTTTAAGGGAAGACGCACAAGACCTCACCCCTGCGTTATTTCAAATAGATCAAATCAGGTTTGTCTTGTGTAAGGTTAGAAGAAAGGCTGGGGCACGGCAACACGAAGGGAGAGATGCAAAGGTGGCAGGGAATTTTCAAATCCATTGTTATAACTTGATAATCTTTCTTCCTTTACAGGGTTCTTCAATCCCGCCGAGGATGCCCAGAGCTGATCTCTAAGTCTGTGATATCTGCTGCTGCTGTAAGTGTGAAAAAAAAGCTGCCTCTACCTGCTCTTTCTCAGTGCCCTGCAATGAAAAACGCTTTTGGAGCAGCACTGAAAATAAGCCATCAAAATATCTGATTAAACCTCTTAGGAAACTGTCACTAATCACCTTCTCTGCTCTTGATGGAATATATTTATGCATTATAAATATACCTACTATGTGTGTGTGCTCCATAAATCACATTCAGCACTTGTATGTGATGTATAAGCACATTCTATAGAATACACACAAATACAGATGCCAAACTCCCACAGAGTTCGTCACTGGAAAACGTCTGAAAGGATCTGATCCTTAATATTTAATGAGCAAGATGCTATTTCCTTCCTCGACTTTTATCTCTGGTTTGGCATAGTCATTAAATTTGTTGTTTCCTTGCAAGATTATATAATTTATGACCTAATTTTAGACTTTTGTGTAACAGCGCTAAAATACCGGTGGCGTATCCGGATTTCTTCCCACAGAGTGTTTCAGCATGAGACACCAGCTAGAGCATGACTGCTCAGCTACGGGCTTCCCATCCGCAAGGAGTTAGTGCATTAAAAGAAAACAGCCCAACAACATTCAGGTGGCACTACAGGATTAGCTTGTGGGTTGGGTTTTTTCCACCCTGTAAGAACATGATTTAGCAGCATTCCCAAAGCCCACCGTGTGCAGCGGTTGGCAGGAAGCCCCTCTCAATACAGTAATCACCCCGCAACTCCTATCACTTAAAATATTTTCGTGTAGCAGCTTCTGACTTCCAGGCCAGTCTGGGAAAAATCAATGCAGCCTTCCTCGCAGGGAGGGATGGACGGAGCTGGGGAAAGCAGGTGAAGAACGTCTGTGCTTCAAGATGACTGTTGGCCCCCTTGCCCCCTGGAGAAAGCACTTGCTCGGCAGCACCAGGCTGGCTGGGGTAATTTTTTGCTGCACAAGGTGTTGCCAAATAACTCTGAAATGAGTGATGCTAAAGCTGTAGTCATGTTTTTCTGTGTCTTCTGAGTGTCCAGGGTGATTCAGTGGTGTCATAAATAGTGCCATGAGTTTCAGGTATTTTGTCAATTTAAACCATATTGTTTGGACCAGTCTTTCATCAAATTTAATATATCGGCTACTGCATCGATGCATTTGAGAGCACTTTATTCTGGTGTTGAAGAGGGAAGCAGCTTGTGGTTGAGCATGACGTTAGATGCTCGCTTTGTGCCTGCAGTACAGTTACGAGGTTTTTTCCTCTTTTTCTACCTTACCCTGAGGTACCTAACCCGGATGACAGAGGTGGGGTGCTGCATCCTCGGACCAGCACCCGGGGCAATAGTGACCACATACGTACAGCTCAACACACCCAGCTAACACAGCAACTTCAGGCGGCGTACAGGGCGAAGTGGGTGCCTACATGAAAGAAAAGTAATCCTCATCAAAAGTGACATTATTTCTTGGAATAAGAAAGATTGGAGAGTGTATCTGCTTGGCTTTAATGGAGCAGTTCCAGGAAAGCAGCAGCGACCAGTATCACATGTTTTCAGTTTCACATAATTCAAGAGTAAAATCACAATTCCAATTACCGTTTCAGCCATTTCTGGCCTTGGGAAACCTATGCTAATATTTATTATTATATGATTGACCTAGGATTTCTTCATCATTTACATTAGCAACTACGATATTCATAGTAACATCCTTTAAATCATATAAGCAGATGTCAACAGTGCATGATGAAGTCACATCCTGCAGATTTTTTATTTACTTAGTCCATTTTTTTTCCTGGTAAAATAACATTGTGAGATGCATAATCTCACCTCTACGAGGCCTCTAGGGGCATATATAATCACAGAATGCATTTTCGATAATCTCACGAAATGAGTCAATTCTATCTGAGGTACAAACAGTTATACAAAGTCAGTATTTCACTTCCATCACTGCCTGACATCATCTTCCACACAGTGCGAGAAAATATGTACTTAGCTCTTTGACATGAATTGCCACAAAGCCTTTGGAACAAAAAATCGAGGAAAGCAAGGAATTAAAAGGGAATAACTTGACTGAAAGATTTTAGCCCCGTTTCTGGGTGCAGGATTTTGATTTGTAACTTTGTCAGATGCTTTCTCGTAATGTCTGGGCTGGCCATTGACACCTCTAATCCCAGTTCTTCAGTGAGGTGTCTATGCACAAACCAAACAGTTGCCCAGAATATCCAAAGGTGGAAGCTGATCTTCTTCGTCATCTAAATATTTCCTTTGCACAAGTAAGTATTTCTCTGGGCGAATTAAGATACTGCATTTATTTTGCCTGCAGGTTCCCCAGGCACGCTGCTTCTGATGCTCTTCTGTGCCAAGTGCTGCAGAGCGGGCAATGCTTGACCATAACCTCCCTGAAAACATTTAGTGTTTCACACAGGCGTTACCAGCTGTAATTCTTATCAGCTCTAAAACCCCTTTTTATTCTTTCTGCCCCTCCCAGCACAGGAGAGGGCACTGGAGGGGCTCCTTGGTGTGGGAGCGGTGAGTTCCCAGCCCAGCCGTGCAGCCAGGGATGCACCGTGCAGGCGAGGTGCCAAGGGCAGCCTGGGGCTTCTCACCACCTTCAAGTAGACTTGGTATAACTAGATTTATCCACAAAGAGACAGTAAATTTTTTTTTTCCAGATTGTTCTTGTGTCAAAAAGTTTTCCTTCTCTGTTTGCCTCCCCTAGCCACCACTCATCTGCCTGCCTCAGTGCAGCTCCTGCTCTTGCTCAGCGCCGGAGCGCAGAGCCGGGTGCTTTTCAGCATCTCCTCGGGGAACGTGCTGCATCTGCGGGGCTGGGCACAGTGCGACCCATCAGTGCCAGCCGGAGAGCGCTGCCTTTGATCGCCTTCAGCTCTCATCCATCGCTTTTTTACTGGAGTTAAATTCTTCTGGACTTAATTGCCTTAAAGGGTTTACCTGGCTCAGCAGCTGCCAGGTTTAGGATACCTCGGGTGGTTTGTGGATCATTTTGGACAAATGTTTAAGGTTCATGGGCCTTATACGGGTTGTCAGGCGGGTGGACTCTTATCTACTCTCTGGGCACATAGCCCTAAAACCGCCCTCTCTGTTCTAGATATAAGGTGAGGTTAAAAGGTCAGAACAGTCCTAGATCATGCTTCTGAAGATTAGCAGAGTATAATAATTATTAACAGTTTCTGTAACGGCGCAGGTTACAGACACGGGACCAAACACCTGCAGTGAACCTCCTCAGGCGAAATTCTCCTCGGCTTCAATTACATTTTTTCTGGAGAAGAGACTGCTGGCTGTGCTCAGGGCGATCTGCCTGTTCCTGGCTTAAGAGGCACTTATAATCTACTGCTAAGAGACTTATTAGCAATGTAAAAATGAATTTGAAGCAAGGAAAGTATTCTTCCTAGAAGAAATATATTTTTTGTAAAATCAGTTTTGCTGACAGAAGTAATTGGGCTAACTCCGTGTGACTATGGATGTTATTTGTTGCCCCTTATCTTACCAAAGCAAAGGTTGCCAAATGCTTTGAACTTTGTAAATAATTGTTTCCAAAGTGTGGGGTTTTTATATATATATATAAATTCTTTAGAGAACAGCTGGTTTCTAATCCTTCCTCTTCCAAAGCTTTTACAGCTCAGCTTCTTCCCACTCCAGATATCTTTCATTTTCCCTGTTTGGATTTTAATATTTCTTAGATATTATAAAAGTCTCTTGTAAGGGAAAATCTAGAGCTTTTGCTCTGATTGCAAAAGTCGTTCCTAAAGCTTTGGTAAACTGGAGCAAGAGATAGAAGGAAAAAAAAAAGAACTTTATTCGATCTGCTGCACACGTTGGGGCTGTGGCTCAGCGGCACGTGCTGAGAGCTGTGCCAGAGCAGGGATCCGGCCGTCGGTCTGGCTGGTTTTTCTTCTCTCCAGGTACCTGCTTGGTGCAAATGGCTGACAGAGGGGTTGGCCCTTCGCTGGCCGTTCATTCCTTCTGGGCCGAACAGGAGCCGGGAACTGCTCTTCCCCCTCCAGCCCCCTGCACCGGTGCTCGCTATCCCCTCCTGTGCCAAGGAGACGGGCACGGTTTTCTTGCAAACACAATTTTTTCTCATTTGTATTTCACTTTTGCAACCACAGCAACAACTATTAACCCAGAGACAGGACAGAAAGCTCTCCCAGAGTGTGTTATTAAAGCAGTGTCAGAGGCCTGCAGGAAAGCCACGCTTATTATTTGCATAAAAAGAAGGAAACTCCTGCATGTGGGAAAACTGAAATGCTGGAAAAGCAAGACATGACTTATTCAATCATCCAGGAAAGTTGAACACGAATGTTTTTAGTTATCTGTCTAGCTGCTATCTAACTATTTCTTTACTTATTTTGCAAAAGACACAAATAATGAGAAACATCTGCCTCTAACTGGAGCAGTTACCTCGCCTTGGGTTCTCAGAGGCAACAAGGATGGGTATGGTTGAGGCAGACCTGTATAGCCCAGAAAAATAAATGACAGCTGCCCGTGCTTATGCTGCCACTGGAGAGGGGAGGTGGGTGTTAAATCCCGGTCTTCAGCCTAAGGCAGCAACCTAAACCAGGGATCAGCAACGCCCAGGCATTTGTGGGCAACTTCTGGAGTCGCCAGAACTTCCTAGCGGATTCTGAAGGAAGGATCCTTGTTGAGACGCTTCGTGTCAGTGTCAAACCAGGAACACAACCCCCCCATGGACAGCGCAGGGCTCCTTGGCCCTTTGTCTAGTCAAGATCCAGCTGCAGTTGAGGGACGCTGATGTGTTTGCGCTGTGGTGCCAGCCCCCAGCTGTCCTCCAGTGCCAAGGGCGAGAAAGTCTTAAGCCCAGCTTGAGGCTTCTTGAGTCTTCAAGTGGGAACTTCATGGTGGGAGACTCCCACCAAGGCTGATTTTCCCTCCTTCCAAAGGTGTCTGGTCTTAGATGCCACCAGCAGATCCCCGGGCGCTTGGTTGATGGTTTGCTCCCTGAAGCTGAAGTGGGAAGGGATCTAAAATCTCCAATATTTTTTTTTTTCTTAAAAAAATAAAATTTTTTTGCAGAAGGCACCTTACAGCAGAGCCCAAATGGGAATGTTCACGTTCGATACCATCCATCAACACTGCGACACCGAGGGAGCGGCTCCTCCAGCTCCTCTCGTCGCGGTGGACAGAAGGAGCTGTCAGGGAGCTGCGTGCGGCCGCCGTGCCGAGCGGGGCAGGAGCCATGCTGGCAGAGATCCCTTCTGCAGAGGGGATTTCTACACTGACAATTTTTGGCTCCTTTAGGTTAATTTGGAGCTGCACAGAATATGTAATGTTCTGCACTCGTGGAGGGGCTGACAGGGAACTTAAATACAGATTGCAAAGATAGATCATCTCCCAGCCTTACTTTGTTTTCTGTTGCTCTAAAATCATTTTACTTGTTCCTGCAGCTACTATAAAGCCAGAAGAGCTCTCTATATTTGCTTCCCGGATGCCTTTTCCTCCTCTGCTTACAACTATAAAAGCAGCTTTTCATGCTCCAAATCAGAGATAAATTGAAATCGCTGCTGAAGAAATAAAACACAAGGCTAATCAAATTGTAGCACAGGAAGCAGCCTTCAGCCAGTGCATTTTTTGAGAGCTATTTTTAGAATATATTTTTATTTTGTCACTCCATATGGGAAGTCAAACCCATATGGTTTGGGAGAATGGAAGGTTGTGCTTTTATAGAGATCTCGCAAACCATCCCTGCTCAGCCACGTACTTAAACATGTGCTTAAATGCAATTGTCTGTGATGGGACTGAAGCCCATAAACTCCTCGTGACTGGGGCCTCAGGCCCTGTCTGAGGTTGTAACAGCATTATTCCCTCCTGAGACGTAGAACTATTCTATATTCGTTAAACCAGTCTCCGGTTAACTTGGCTCTTCTTAATTATGACATTTCTCATTCATACACCTTTTTTTTTTTCTTTTTTTTTTTTCTTTTTAATTTCTTTCTTTTTCATTTCTTCATTTCTTCTCCAGCCTTCGGATGCCCTGATGATTGCGTTTGGTCCAGAACTAGCCGGGATGCAAAGCTGAACATCCAGAGCCATCACTCTGCTGCTCTTCACAGCAGGTGTTGCTACCCTGCAAATACCAAGATTAACGCGGTGTGGGGGAATACGGCTGCGTTCTGCCCCCGGCACTGCGGCACCTTCCGAGTATGTTGATGAATTGGCTGGAAAAGGTATCGTACTTCTGATAAACTAAATATATAAAGTTAGAATCGTGTCCTCAGTGTTATTCCACCAGGATACCCATTTTGCTTGTGTTTTAGGTTGTTCCATGAGACTTAACAAAAATTATGTTTCTTTTAAGGAATTTTTGTGGGATGGTTGAAAACACTGACAGAGTTTCTAACCTGGTAAATTCCAGAGGATCATTTTATGAATATTTTCTATTGTAGTCCTGGAGTTTCTTTTCTGTGCAGTTTCTCAGAAGGTGAAATTAAAAAACAAACAAACAAACGAACACATTTTAAACGTGTTATTATTAGAATTTGAAAGGCAAAATTTACCTGAGCCTGTGTTCCTTGTGCTCCCAACTCCATCGCTGACTGCGGTATTGAGGTACCATTTTTACAAGCAGGTAGGGATGCCCCTAAAGCAGTAGCACATGTGGTGACAGTCACAGGGGGGGCTTGAGATTTTCAGTCTTAACAAGTCCTTGGAGGTGTGGGTGTCCGGATCAGCCTGTCGGCTGCTGCATGCCCGAATCTATAATTAAAAACCATCTTTGAAGCTCCAAGAGCTGCTGAGGTGCTCGGCAGGCAGGCTGTCGCTGCCTGGGCTCCCCCCAGGCTGGCAGGCAAGCTGCAGGCAGGGGAGATGCTGCTCGGGAGGGGGTTTGTCCTGCGGGTCACCCCAGCTGTAAGCACAGAACGCCCAGCAGCGCTGTGCGGCGGGCAAACGGCAAAGTGAAATTGCACATTGTACAATTGGTACGAAGTGCTTAAATAACTATTTTAATATGTCTGAAAGGAAGTGATCCGCAAGACATAGCAAAATGCGTTTGTAGGGAGCCGCATGAGCCGAGCTCAGAGGGCTGGGTGGTGCGGGTCCCCCGGGCTCCGCATGGCACGCACCCTGCGGCACTGCTTGCTGGCCGAAGGAAACATCGCTGTGTTACTTTTGATTCAAGAGTTGTCTTTGACATCAACGTGGAAGCAGAGCTGAAGAAAGAGCAGGGCATTGGCAGTTTGTATTTTTATGCTTTTTTTTCCCCCCTCTTAGGAAACCATTTTCCACCCTTTCTTTTGGATAAAATGCAAAGGGAATGGGACCGCACAGTGGACAGGGCAGTGTGGCAGAAGGATGGGAAGCGTGGAGAGTTCTGAGATTGGATGCCGCTTCCACCAAGTAGAAGGGATGTTACACCAAAATTGTTCATCAAAACTGAGACGTCATATGGATCATTTTATTGGAAGGTCAAGAAAACAGCCACTGATTTTTTCCCCACAAATATGAAGCAGAGATCTTGTGTAAGAGGAGGCAACGTTCAAACAACCAGGCACCAGAAGGAGCTACAAGCAAAAGCCTGAGTTTAGAGCAGAAAGATACTGTCAGAAGTTTTAAAAGAAATTTTATGAAGCCATATTTGTATTCAAAATCTATGGTCATTTTGAAATCACAATAACTACTCTCAGATTATTTGCTCAAAGAAGCATTGCAGTCAGACCCACCCCACCCCCCCATCTCTTGTATCCCACTTTAAAAAATATATTCTATACCATTCTGAAATCCCAAAAGACAATAAAAATCATCTGGTTCTATGATACTTGGGTGTATTGGAATTAGACGCAAGTAGCGTTTTTTTCTCAGAAATGTTATTCTGGAATATTTGACTAACATCACTGTGGGACCAGGTGCCTGAGGTGTGTGTGACCGGGCGCACGGGCGCTGTGAGGTGGCCTCGTGGCATCGCCGCGCTCCCTGAACGTCATTTAGCGCTGCTGAACCCCATGGCCCCGGTAAAGCCAACCGAGGGTTTGCCAGCGACTTCAGTGGAGCCAGGACTTCACCCTAGGCCAGGAGCAGCTGACGGGGAGTGCCGTGGGCTGCTGACCTGCAGCAATTTCAAGTCAGTGATGCAGAAGTGGAAAAAATTCTTTGCCACATAACTGATCTCATTGGCAACCCAGGGTACCCCAATTTCCCTCTGGATTTTCTACGGAGTTTCCATTCAGGTTGCAACCATGTGGATAATACATTAAGGCATTATTCTTAAAAAAGTAAAGAATTAATTTCTTTAAGAGATGGGCAATTTGTAGAAGACGTTTGTGTAATTTTGCATTCTAAATGTGATTTATATTTATAAATAAATTTGCATAAAATCTCCAGCTCTCAATGTCATAGTTCTATTTTATCTTTAATTCAGATGCTCAAGAAATGTAAATTATTTTTACAGCTAAATAAAAGCTATACAAAGCTGCCAGGAAAGAATAATGAGATACACATTGTGCCATGCAGCCATGATAAATCCAGCAGCACCATGGTTACAGTCAAAATGCGAGGCCATCAGCAGCTAGGGAGTATCAGCACATATAGATTCCTCCGACTAGATTTAGCAAACTAATCTTATCTGAGGAAACTCATGACACGGGGTTAGCAAAAGAATGTATTTACCTGAAAGATAGACAGGCACCTACAATGAGGAAGAAGAGCTGGTTACATGGCAAGGGTTTATTATAGATTAGCAACATCAGCCATAGTTGGGCCAGGCTTTGCACGTGTGCTTTGCAGAAATAAAGATTTCAGCATTCCTGTGCCAGGGCAAGGTTTGCAAATTGTTGGTGGGTTTTCTAATGATAGTATGGGTTTATAAAACATGACTTGGTCATGAAGGTGGCACCAGTGAGAAGGTGTATTTGCACCCCCTTGAGTCATTGTGGCAAAAGGCTCCAGTGCCATGGCTCAGGGCTGATTAATAGATTAAGAAATGGGTTTCCTCATTAGAAATCAACTCAAGCATGAGGAGATAATTATACCAAACGAGATGTGAAGAACCTCAGCTGATAGTAGTCAAAGGAAAGTAAATAAAAGGAGCACCGAGTCCACACACTCCTCTCCTGGTGAGGAGGCTTGAGGGATGAGTTGCCTGGATTTTCAAGCGGATGAGCCTTGTTGTCTGTGACTGATGCAGGTAGGTCTCCTCATTCTCTGTTTTCATCTTGTCTCTGACTACATTTCCCAGTAATACTTGGTTTTCTGGTGTGAGTTTTTGCTGTTTGTTTGCTGCTGGGAGTGTCTTAACCCACCCTGCTCTTGAAAGTCTACATGAAATGAGCTAAAGCTGATACATGCAGCACTGCTGACTTGCTGCTGTTCCCTGTCTGCTGGATTACAGTCATCTTGCTTTATCTAAAGTCAGTATCGAGGCCAAATATCTCCAAGGCTGGCTTGCAGGAGCTAGGTGACTGCTCCAAGGCTCTTTGCAGGAGAAGAGATGTGGAATGCCAGGCAGCAATGAAGGGGTGCATTCAGTGTCTTCTGGATGACCACCCACGTAGGCTGTTTAGAGGAAGCAGCTGTGATGAGCTTTCCTGTAGTGCCTAAATTCTGCAGAATTTCTTAGCTCTAGCGCTGTCACTATCGCGTTTTATTTTGTGACAAAGCATATGGGGTGCATAGCAGGCATGGTGCTTTGGAATCTGCTGCTTTCCCCCTTTGGGTTTCCTCTTCCAGACAAAAGAGAAGCAAGTTCTGTGATAAGTTTTACACTTGCACCGTGCAGGACACTGCACGATGCTGAGTACCTCATCGAGAAGGTGCTGAGCCTTTTAAGCCCTGTGTGTTTAAGGGTGACTGGGTCCCCAGCACCCTGAAGAGCTGAACCCTGTGATGCTCAGTTTTCCCAAGCGTGTGGACAAGAGGTCGCGGTGAATAGGGACAGCCTAAAACCTGCGTCAAAAGGAACGCTTTGTTTTGCTGAATCAAGGGGGGTGAATGCATGTGCATCCCGGAGAGCGTGGACAGGCCTGTTGACTCCTAAGGACCACTCATGTGCCTTAATTGAGTATGTGCATGAATGCTTAACCGGTTGGGATCAGCGTAAACATCCCTGAATGTCAAGCTCTCTTCTGTGTCTATTTTGTAAAGCTAATGACCACCAGGCATTAAAAACCTGGTTCTGGTCTTTGGAGATGCTGAGGCATCTTATTTCATATTTTTAAAGGTGAATGCCTTCACCTTCGAATAAAATGTCTTTATTTTAGAGACACTGAAGCATAGAAAAAAATGGAGTGCTGTAGACTTAGTGTCCTTGGAAGTTTAAGATTTTTTTTTGAACTGTCCATAACTTAAAAAAGGAACCAAATAACGCTGCTTAGAGACATTAAAAACCAAAAAATCATGCTCAGCAGACAGTTCTTATGACAAGGCTTTGCCCAGAGTAAATTTTTATGCTTGAGTTATAAACCCTTGAAAAATGGGGATCCTAATACAAAAGCTGACACAGCTTTAACTAAAGCAGCTCTAGTAAGTGCTGCTATAATTATTTGCTCATTAATTACAAATTTTGCAAGACATGAGAGTAACACAAATTGGAAAATAGGAATAATTATCAGTAATAATGCCACAGAAGCTGGACACATTGAAAGTATCTTCCTCTTTAAATTTAATAATAGCAAGACAGCCAGGAAACTAATAAGAAATACATAATTGAAAATTAACCTTGCAAATCTACTGTTAATAAACCATGTACTCCTGTGTTACAACAATTTTACACAGCCCTTAATTTGCATTTGAAGTGTTATTCCAGGTAATACTTTGTGTGTTTACAACAACTAGTATGTCTTTGAATTAAAACAAAAATGCAAAGGTAGGATTTAGTATAGCTGCAGAGGACAGAATAGTATATACTGTCATTTTTAGTAGCTTGGAGCTCAAACGCTTGGAAACCCAACATACAATGGTGATTTTTGTGCCGGCCGTTATGCCTGAATGCTGTTTTGTTATTGTTTGAATTCGAGTATTGTAGTGTTTCGTGCTTTCATCCTTAGCTTGTGTAAAGATACCAGTTGGGCTGTTGGATCGCTTGTACTTTCTTATCCTCCGAGGTGCGAGGCTTCATTACTTGGGGATGCTTGAAAGCATCCAGTGCGTTGGTAACAGGTAGCACGTGGTCCTGGAGATGCTCTGCTGCGGTGCATGCTTGTACCATCGTGTTCTAGTAGTTTTAATGGATCTAATGGGGGCAGGCTGCTGGGGGCACTGGGGTTTGCTGGGCAGGGTAAGTCAGCGTAGCCTGTGGTTTAACGGGAAGGTGCCGCTTTACTGCAGGCTGGTACCTTGTGCCTGAGGTTTGTCTGTGGCCCTCGTTCAGAGGGAAATGGTGCTTCCTTACGGATGTTTTAGGTTTGTTGCCAACTGACAGAAGTCTATAAAAATCTGTTAGATCAATCAATGTGCAAGTAAGGATGAAGAGAATTGCTTATTCAAAACTCAGCCTGAGTCGACTGCTTTTGCTGAATATATCCCACTCGTAAAATAAACCCGATGCATATTGCTGCCTGCACCTTGTGCTCAGTCACAGAAAACTTGCATGTTTGCAGCCAAGGAGTGTTTAATAATTTTGGAGCTCATATCTACCGAGCTCTGAGAACTCAGCTGAGAAAAGAGGAAGGACTGTAACAAAGATGAACATCTGACTGCAGGCTTGTACTTGTATCGCAGTGTTAGTGGCAGTGGAGGTATATACAGGATTTCAAAGTTGTGTATGGCCAAGCAGCTTACAAAAAAAAATAATAATAAAAAAAAATAACCCGGAGACCTACAGTGTTTGGCATCGGAGAGGAGGAACATTGTACACAAACAATTGGGTTAAGAGTGTGCACTCCAAACAGTGTTTCTGCACAATTCCAAACTCCATCGAGGGCTGCATGTAAAATGTTGGCTTCTTTGTGCAAACCCACAAATCCTAGGGAAAAGGCCATTAGGGGTCAGCAATTCAGCTGTTTGTCTGCTCACTTTATGTAAGAGGTTAGCAGCAGTATGCTTTTTGTCCAAAGCCAGCAATAGCAGGAACAGCTTGTTTCTGAAAGGGCCGTGGCTCCCCTAGTAGTGATAGAAGAAGGGGTCCTGAAATAAACCTTGAATGTGGATAGTCTTTGATTTGACCTTTTGTCCATTTATTTGGCTATAAGTGTATGCTTAGCGCAGCATTTGACTCCTGTCACTCCCTTCCCTAGCAGCCTATATAGCCCAACCACCACCAGCACAGGCATTTTTCCTCCATTTCAGTACACTTTAGGGAATCTGGAAAACATTGTGATGTGGGACAATAAGGTGTTTTGGTTGCCTGAGCTCTTCCAAGGAGCTCAGGGTGTTGTATGGGAGAGCAAACCTCCCATCTCCTCGCAGCCTCTGGGTGAAGTCCCAGCAGCATTGCAGATCTCGGTGGCTTCAGCCCATGGCAGAAGAAGATGGCGATGTCCCTCTCCAAATGCCTTTGAAATCAGTTTACACATTAAAAAAAAACAACACCCCACAAATGAAAAATGATATAAAGTCTCTTCTGCTTTGGGGGTAAACCATGAAAAACTCTCAAAGCAGTGGGGTAGGGCTTATTTGTGTGAACTCAGTGTGCCCGTGCCTGACTCAAAGCTTGCTGATGTGAGAAGAGCTTCGCTTGATCCATGAAGCTTTGTTTTGGGAATGGAGCAGAGTGAGGGTGGGTGTTCCTCAGCTTAAACCTGGTCAGGGTGTAACCGCTGCATTTGTGAATGTTAATTCACACAGTTAAGAGATGACCCGGTGAAGGGCTGTTGAAGACTGGTTCGGTGCAGCTCCCCTTCCATGTGTGTCTGTAGGTCCTACTGGCACTTCCCTGCAAGATCCGAGAAAGTGCTGGGGCCGTGCCGAGTTTCCTGTGGGAGCTCAGAAGCTCGGCCAGCCTCCCAGGCTGAGAGGCACTGAGCAGTGTCACATCTTGGGCTGGGAAAGCTTGGAGAGCTGAATGGATGAAGAGGAGCAGGGAGTGGGCAGTCACTGCTCCAACCCTGAGAAAAAGGAGATGGAAAATACCCTCTCCTCTGGATGAGAAACAGGAGCCTGTGGGAGAAACGTGCCTCTTAACGATGCTCCTGAGGCAGCTTCTGCTAGTGAGTCGCGATCAGCATTCTGTTCACCACTGTTTGCTCGAGGAGAGACATCAAGGAACAACTTAGCCAAAAGGAAGCGATTTTTAGAAGATGGGGAGATGACTTTTTTCCTAATCATTCTGCTGTTATTTACGTTGCAAGGTTCTTGAGTTATTTATTTCAGTGGGAGTTGATGCAAAGTGGGATGGTGTTTAATGTGTAGAAGGATGGTGAAATCCATCCTACAGCTGTCCTTGCTGTTTCAGGGCTGGCTTTGACAGTCTTTCCAACCTGCAAATTGGATGGCACTTTTTGGATGTTATCAAAGTGTTGCTGATTGCCAGGGGTGTTTGTCATCTCCAGTCCCTTTGGCTTCCGGCGCACTGACCATGCTTCTGCCGTTTGTCGCTGCAGTATATTTTAACCTGCCACTTAACTCACCCATATGCATTTTTTAAAAACACTAAAAAGCAACTGATATAACTCAAAGCGTGCTCCAATGGAAAAATAAAAAATGTTAACACTGTTCATTGATCGAAGCTAATTTATGCAAACTGGGCTCTGCTCGCAACTGCAGCAGCAAGGTATAACCAGTGACATCATTGAGCGTGAGCTCTGCCAACCTGAGTTAGTGTCGCAGTGACAATGGAGTGATTTAACTATTATGATCTCACTTAATATTTCATACTTAAAATGTAGCCTAACCTGTAACTCAGGGTTATATGGAGTACACATAGTAGCACTTTTTTCAGAACAGATTTTGACACAAACTTTGCAGTTAAAAGAAATGTTTGAGTGACATACATGCTGCATATGCTGTTACGCTGTAAGGCTGGTGGAAATCCTTTCAGAAAGGAAAGTTTACTGTGGAGTGTTTTCTATTTTATGTATATGTGTGCATGTACACAGACACATGCACACAAAAGGGAAAAGAAATCTGGAATGTTGTCTTAAGCTTTCCGATATGAAATCATCACAGAAGAAAATCACTTGGATCAAACAAATATAGCTGCGGTTTTTAAATCCCAAACCCTGTCATCCTCGCAGCAATGACAACAAAATACTGTAGACATGATGGGTCATGAGTTAGAACTTTGAACAACAATTTTAGCTTCCAGCCTCTTCTACAGAAACAGTGCTAAAGTGGCCTCACATTCAGTGAGGGAGGTATTGCAGCTGGTCTGAAAAAGCATCAAGTAAAGCACCAGGAAAAGAAAAGCTTGTTTTACTTGATACTTGGGCTCCCCAGGCGTGCGGCCGGTGGGGGAGGATGTGCTTCTCTGTCAGCCTCTACAGGTGGAAGCCTTCGGTTGGCTTGTTTATCTCAAGATTTTTTTTTTATTATTTGTATGAGAAATAGAATAACAAGGTTTTTCTAGTTTGGTGCACGATGAGGAGGGGCAGAGCTTAGGCTGAGTATGTTGATGGACAACAATACCTAAGCTAATGATATCTGAGCTGTAAGACAGTCTGACAAAAAAGCAAATGGTGATGGGTAGTCTTCCAGTGAAAAATGTGGGCAGGATGCATAGATTGTTTAGGGTGAAACATAGTGGACGTAGGAGGGATTAGCTGCTAACCTTGGCTACTGCAGTAGGAGGTTGGGACCGATGAACCAGGAAAAAAATCGCCTATTATTGTGGGTTTAGCCAATCTTCTGGCTCTGGCACCATACCTAAAGAATTTATGGCTCTGTAGACATGAGATGCTGTGGGGATGATGCCAAACTGGGGGAAAGTAGTCAATAAGTCAGAGGACAGGACGGCACTCCGGCGCAGTCTTGGCAGGCTGGAGAAATGAGCCGACAAGCCTCATGAAGGCCATCACAGACAGTGCAAAGTCCTATACCTGGTCTGGAGCAACTCCATGCAACCCTACAAGCTGGAGACTGGTCAAGGAGCATCTTTGCAGGCAAAGACCTGGGGGTCCTGGTGGAAAAACTGAACATGGGTCACTAGTGTGTCCTTATAGTGAGGAAGTAGATACTCAAAGCCTGAAAAGAAGAGGCTCTGCCTTTGAAGTTGCCCCTGTTTCCAACAAGGGATTCAGCCGGAGAGCCTTCAGAACCTCCTTCCAAATGAGATTATTCTGCGATTAGTTAACAGAGCCCCTTTGCAACTGCCTTTAAAGGGTAGGAAGGAATCATCTGGGGGCAAGTTTTTTCTCTAGGAACATGGTATTGCTTGCACCTGCCGTTCAATTAAGTTTAAGATTTGCAAAGTTTCATTCTTTGTGACCTTAACGGTCAGTGTTGCTGCTCCTTTTTGGAGAGAGAAAGGACAATGAGTATCCCTGAAAGAATGTGGTTGAGCCTTGAGCCTGCAAACTGCTCCGTTGTACGGGAAAATGGCCTTTTTTTCCCTCTAAGACCGTCATGTTCTGTGTCATGAAGCCAGGTCTGGGTGCTCATTGGTGGCCACCAGCAGCCCGTACTTGAAAGCACGTCTCGGTGGTTACTCAGCATGTCTGAGGCTGAGACACCAGACTTAGGCAGGGAGGGTGGATTTCATTAGCAAAGTTTTTTGTACTCATGTTTGAAAATTGTTTTGCAAATGCCACTGGAATGACCTTGTCACTGCTATAAATACTTATCAAAGCAATCATTATTAGTTCAAATGCTTCAAATATAGTGACATAAGATGTATTCATCAATATGAGTCTTCCAGTTGAATTAAGGATAAGAAAAGGAAGAGGGGGTTGCAAATCCAGAGTTCTAGAACTTATAGTTTATTTAAATGCTGCTTTAGGATTTTTTCAGTCCAGAATGAATTTCCAGTGTTCCTCTTAGCTAACAGAAAATTTTATGGTTTTTCAATCAGAATTAGTTTAAGCCACTAGAAAACATCCTTTGTTCCTATATTGATAGAAACCCAGTATTCTCCTTTCTTCCTGTTTGGCCTCCTCTGCCCTGGGTGCAATGGGAGTAAACACAGTAGAAGGATTTGTATTACCAGCAAAGAAGAACAATTGCAGCAGTGTTTAAATTCACAAGGTTTGACGATTGTAATTGGAGTTTATTTGAGGGCGGGGGGCGTGGGGGGGAAATGTTTATCCCACTTCATTTTTAGAGGCTCTCCATTTGCGCTATTCATGCTTATCGCACAGGGACAAACGTTTTTCCATATAACAGAAATAATTCTGATTCTATTCCAAAAATAGCCTAGAAGCCATGAGATCCCAGGAATAGGTTTCTCCCTCTAGTGGCAGCAGAAAGGAAGATGCAGGGCTCTCAGACCAGGTAGCTTCACTTTTTCTAGAAAAGCATGAGGTAAAAAAACTGCTGTTTTTTTTTTTTTACAACTTCAAAGAAATAGTCATATGGCATGAAATATCTGCAACTGCAAACCGAGATACCGAAACAAGGTTCCTCTAATTTTTAAAATGACCTTGAGGCTCAAAGTACAACTGAGGCAACTTGATAAACACAAATGATGATGAGTTTGGTGTCTTGCTCTCCCCTGGTGGGAGAACCACGGGGCAGACACTGCACTCAGGAGCAACTGCTGGAACCTGCTCAGCATCTGTCCCTGCAAGTAGTGCCTAGCAGGGGGCAGCCTGCGGACAGCGAGGGATGGGGGACCCTCAGAGAATTGCCTGAATTGTGTTCTGAATTTGAATGTTTGAATCACATTTGAGGCTACCGTGCTAGTTTGACATGTAAAATGTAAACCCATGTCTTCTCAAGGACTAAATTACCCCTTGTGCCTTTACAGGAAAGGGAAAAGCATACTGTATCTATAGGCAGAAGAGCCTTGACAACCACCTGTAAGTCAAAATAATAAGCACAGTGAACCAAATCTACCGCTTCTGTCCTATTTCTGCTTTCCATCTCCTGTTGATGCCTTTACTACCTGAGAAGAGCATAAACCCACTAATACTTGTTCTAAACTTGGGCAGAAAAGTTGATCTGTGAAGGGGGCTGGCTGAAACGCTTGGTCACCGGTTGGCTTCTGAATACCTGTTGTCAGTGTTTCAGTCTCCATGACTCAGTCACTGCTTCTTGTATTTCAGTAAAGTGTTATTTTAATAGAAATGATTACACAAATGAAAGGAAAGGTTGAAACAGCATCTTGAACTTAGGGAGAATGTGTCCTTCAAGCTCTGTTGTGCTGAAAATGTTGTTCAACGAGAGGTTGTGAGTTGCTATCAAAAGAAAACACAACAAGACAGCCCCAACCCCAGTGTGGCTGGGGTGCAGCTGATGGCAGACACCAGGGGGTGGGGGTGACCTTGGTCTGATGTGAGGCAGTAGCAGAGATGCCCCTTGCCAGGTTGGGGGTAGCACGTCTGCAAGCTTGCCTGCTTCTTGGTAAGCTCCACCTGGGCTCTGGGAGTGAAGAGCTCTGCCTTGGGAAGGCCCAAGGAGGGAAATGTGGCCAGCACCTGTAGGGCACCTTATTATATGCGTGGTGTCCCCTGGGACACAGCAGCTGTCTACCTGACCTGTAAGGTCACATGCATTAGTCCATGAGTTTGAAAGTTTTCCATCAGGGAGGAACTTGGTGACTTCAGAGTGAAATGCAAACTGTTCCTTCCAGCTGGGGGTGTGAATTGGCAAGGCAGTCTAATTGCATCTTCTTTCTGTGAAAGTTATCGATATTTCTTTTGCCTTTTCTGAAGGCTGTTGCTTTGGAACCTGTTTCATGTTGGGACTTTCTGAGGAAAGGACTTGCCATAGGAAGTCTTGACTCTGGCAGGCCCGTGGGTGCCTGCTGCATGGCTGTGGCCGCCTGAGCTCGCTGATGTTAGGAGACCCCTTGGCAAAGGGTCATGTTTGCCTGTCACCTTGTCCTCAGGACCAGGTCAGTTTGCTGCAGATGTTTGCCCAGCAGCCATCATCATGCTGCCTGCAAGGTTCCTTAGGATGTTAATTAACAGCTGTACAGAAAACACTTTGGGACTGACTTCTTCTATGTTGTCTCCTGGGAAAAATTTAAAACCTTAGTCAGCTTGCAAATCATAAAGCAACGCTTCAGTCTTTCAACGTGGTCAGCTCTTTGGGCAGTCTCTTGCCCTAGCTCTGGCAGATACCTGGACTGCTTTTCCAGCCTCTTGTTTCTGCACTGTACCTGAAAACTGCTCCAATTTTATTTTACCTTCCTGTAAAGTTTCCTTTCATTCACTGCCTTTTCTTTTCTTATCGCTTTTTATGTTCTCAACTTCATTATGCAATTGTTCCAATCCTGCTCTGTATTTGATGTTTTATAACTCGTGTCTGCCTTTTTTTTTTTTCCCTCCCCACTGTTGATTACTTTTACATTTCTATGTTCCTTCACACTGGCTTTAAAAATAAAATAGAAAAAACAACTTGAACATTCCTTGTGCAATTACTGCGAGGTGGTACGCATAACCCTTGGGCATACATTAATTTATCTTTGAACACTTTCTATTTTCGTCGTGTCCTTTCTCTTCCCAGCTTTATCATGTTGAATTTCACCCTGCACTTACTGTCCCAACTTTGCTCTGCTAAAATCTAATCTACTTGTTTATAACTTTTAGTTGAACATTAATCCTAGTGAAATCCTTAAAGACTGCAGCCCTGATTCTCCCCCATGCCTGCATCACCAGTCACAACTGCTGTTACAGAAGCCTTGCTCAAGAGTTACTCCTTACAGAAAGCCATCGTCTTTCCACCCATACTTTAGATGATGAAAATAATACTGCAGGACTGTGCACAGTAAAGAAACATTTTTTTCACAACTTCCATAAGTGTTGCTCACATAATCTTCCCCCCTCTAAATTTTAGCCTTTCACTTCGATGTGGTCTCAGCTGAATGTTTAGGCATCTCCCTAATTTTGAGCAATTAAGCAATCAGTCACTACTATAACTATATTCCTTCTGTTCGGAGTATTGCTCTTGCCCGTTGGGCTACAGCTGTACTCTTTCTCTGAGCTGCTGTCCAGATCTAAGGGGATGAATTCAATGGAAAAATGATGGGGGTGAGGGCGGCACTGGTGTGCTCTTGCCAGGCGTGGAGGAGCTGTGCAGCAGGAACACTGGGGAGATTTCTACCCCTGACCCTGGGGCACAGTGCTTCCCGGGAGAGGCTTTTGCAGCTTATGCCATGGACCAGACATGATAATGGGCAGTGTTCCTTGGAAAGGAGTGGAGCATTTAGTTGGATAATGCTAGAGTGGAATTAAAAAAAGGAAAAAAAAGCATCAGCTCATGTAACTCATTGCTTGGGGAACCAACTGGACCAGGGTTTGACCTTGCAGCAGCATATGAGTTGCACAGGAAGCACTTTAACAGATAAATTAGCAGTAAAGGGTACTTCCATCCTACAAACAGGGGCTCCTCCTCTGTCAGGCAACATGTGGCTCAGCAAGCGCAGCAACAATCTGAAGGGTCCAGTGAGACTTGTGCTAAAGAGAAGGGACCCCCAGCTGCTGGTGAGGGCGTTCAGTGGGTGATGCTTTACAGAATGTGTAGTGTCCAGCTCTTCCTCAATGCAGAGAAGGGAACAGATACATATACTACACGGGAAACAGCCTTTTGCATACAACTTCAGATTTACTGGTAAGACAGTCTCCTGCAGAGTGATTTCAGCACGTAGTTGTAGTCTAAGAAATACCTCTGGGCAGTGAGGAGAGCCAGCCTGGCCATGGCAATGTCCGTAACAGGTCTCTGGTGAAATGTGCCTACATCAGACCGTGGTGAGGTTGCTCAGGGCTGCAGCAGGCACAGAATGATGGAAAATGTGTCATCAGGATCTGTGAGATGGACCACCCAGAGGAAGTTGCACCAGCAGCAGGAGTAAACAGCCTAGAGATGAGTGGTAGCACAAGGGATGAAGAGGATTTGATGTCCATAAGGTGTAGGTGTACTTGGGAGGAAGGCAGTAGTATGTGCTGTGAGCAGGAACAGCAGCTGGCGAAGGAAGGGAGACCGGCTGCTACATGAATTCCTTAGACACAAAGTCTTCCAGGGGCTGGCCAAGCAGTCCACTTTTGGCCCTTTAATGAAACAGTCGATGATGTGACTTCAGGTGTGTTGTGAAGACAGCTGTGGCCCAGCAGCGATCACCAGAAATGTCACTTTTTTGACGACCAGCTTTCCCACCAGATATCTGTGGGCTGGCAGGAGAGGACGGTGGCTTGTGGCAGTCTGGTCACTGCTGGTCAGTCACCTCTGCAGAGCTCACGCCGGAGCAGGTGAGCAGCAACACCGAAGGCAGCGCTGGCCAAAGGTGCTGGGACATGTGTCTCAACGCAAATACTGCAGTTTTGACACTTCTGTAAGTTTCCTTTAAAAAAGAACAGACTTGGATCAATAAGCATAAAGTCTACGTGTTTATCCACACAAAGGTCTTGAAACAGGCTCCAGGTGAGCCCTGGACTTTCTAGACCTGTAGAACCATTCCCTGAAAACCCCGATGGCTACTGCCATTAAATGTGCTGCTCCGCAACCACACAAAATCCATTACCGAGGCATATAGAACAGTATCAGTGTTGAAACTTTCTGAATGTATTTGTCTTGTTCTTCCATATCTTTACCTAGTCCTTGTGTTATCATATGTAATTAACACACATCTAATAAAATATTGACTTTGATCTCATCAATGTCATGGTTTATTAGGTTTTGGGGGTTTATGTAATGTTCCTTTTCCTTTCTATCAAATATTACATCCATTTGTTTATCATAATTTCTGAGTACATATATTTTGGAAAATGAAATACCAAGTGTTTTCAAGAGACACTTTCAAGCACAGTAAATGATGTATCTGAGTTATTTAATTTTTTATAAAATTCAACGTGAAAACATGTCTTTACCTTCACTGCTTTGTCTTTTCTATCTTCCACCTACTGCATTTTTCCCCAGAAAGGCAGCAGATAAAAAGAAGAATGAAGATTTCTTGTGTTAAATGAAATCAACTTGAACATTTTTTTCTTGGCATTTAATCTCAAGTGAAAATTTGCAATGCGAACGGATGCTTTCAATTCAAACTGAATAAGTATTCTTCACAAATAAGTATTTGTTTGGAGGGGGAGAAAGCTCTAATTGTAAATGTTGGTTCTCACAATAAATATTTGTGTAGCGTATTTGAATTGATTACTCTGTCACTTTTTTCAGTAAAGTGCAAAATCAGATCAACCCACATCTTGCTTATTTACATGGCCAGCTTTAATTTATCATTAGTTACATTGAGTACTAAAGCTTTTAGTGCAAAAATACTTCTTTCACTTACTGTGTAATCATTTAGTGGGGTATAATTGAATAAAATGTATATGGTGTCTCTGCCTTGGCTGTAACCTAACATCAACATGATAAACTTTCTCCAGTAGAAGAATTAGCACTTTCTGGTGACTTTTGCCTGGGTATTTGTTTAGTCATTAGTTCAACATCCAACTTGGTCAAAGTATGCTGCGATCTGAAGTCAGGTACTTGAGCCGGTAAAAATATTCCTGGGTTTGGCTGTGCTTTCCATTAGACCACTTTGTGTCAGGTAATTCAATAGGGTTTCAATCCAGATCACTGCATCTTCTTAATTAGAAGCTAACAACAAGCAATCCATGGCAGAGTCTGAGAGAACTGGAGGTGTGTGCAAGGCAAGGGGACAGAAACTGTACCTGGGAAAGAGATGAAATAGTAACTGAAAACAAGCTGTTGAGCAAATAGTGATAAGAGACTGGGCAGATCATGATAAGATATTCTATTTTGAATTGCAGTGAAGGGCCAAGGGGAGAGAGCGAGTTTTTCTTATCAGTTACGTTTCTGGGGGCTAGAGTTGTCTCTCCCCAGCCTCTGAGGCTCACAGAGGGATGGGGGAGTCAGCCTTTTCACAAAGAAGCACCCTTAATTAGGGATGCAAGTTTGCTAGAACTTCTTTTTACACTCAGATAATCTCAAATGATGAAGAAATCTGTCTTCCACCTGCTTTCCTCCTTTCCCGCATCCTTACTTTGCTGAGCTGTAGCAGCCCTGTGAGGCAGCGATGGTGGCACCGCGGCACCACATGCGCTGGAATCAGGGCAATCCATCTCAACGCCGTTCCAGCGCAGGGTGGTGTCAGTGGCGTGACAGGCTGAGCTTGCATTACGGGTGAGGGTTTCCTCCAGGAAAACCTGCAGGCAGCAGCTGAGAGGAGTGCTGTGTAGGTTCGAGTGTGGATCAAAGCCTTTTTTGTCAGGGGCTGTGTGAGGATATTTTCCATGGTATTTGGATTGAGATGCTGGGACAGTTTTCTAGTGAAGAAGACTGTGCTGAAAGCTGGACCTGAACTCACCGAACTAAAGTTTAAGGGCAAAAGCTTTGAATTAATGCATTGTTCAAAACTGCATCAGCATGAGTCTGCTTTTTGAGCTAAATGTGGAAAACCGAGGCTTCCCGTGGCTTTAATTGGGTCTTGCTTCAGTAAGCCTATGTCTACCTGGGTTTCAGAGCTGTCATCACTGTGGAGTAGGATCTCCTTCCCAGCCCCTGCAGGAGCTCAGTGTCACTTGCTCGGGCATGGCCAAGGTCGATCATGGAGGTGACGGGAGGGTTTTGATTTTTTTTAATCTGTTTCTTTCCTCTCACTCTTCTTTCCAAAGTCCACAACGGATTTCCTAGCTGCACTCTTGAGCTCTGATGCTGCTTGAGACTTGTTTTTTGGCATGGAGGGGTGTGCTGCACGTTGCAAGTGTCTTCCTCTTTCTGCTGAAGAACACTTGAAAAACCCTCAACAAAAATGTACCAAAACCAAATACCCACCCCACCCCACCCCCCCCGTAAATATACCGGTTGCATTTTTTAATGATCACTTTATTTGTGTGTAACAATCCAAGGCAGTATCTAGAAGCTTCACTTCTGGAAGGGATTAACAAAGACTTATCTTTTGTGTAGTGTAGAGACTGCTGGAAAGAAAAACAGCAATCCAGCAGCAGTTATGTTTTCAGCGATGCCCAGAATTGAAATACTGGTTGATTTTTATTTTTTTTTGGCAACTTTTCTTCTTGAGGAAAGAACTTCTGAGTGCAATCAATTAAAGAAAGGATCTGATTTGCTTTGTAATTGTTTTTCTGTCTGTATGAATGATGTAAGGGCATATTGGAAGAATTTACTTCACTACTCTGTCTTTTCTAAAATAACAGGTTTACTGGTTGATTTATGGGTTGTTTGTTTTGTTTTTGTTGTTCTGTCTGTAGGTGAGAGAAAGGTTAATTTGCTTGAGAAATCATGTCTATGCCAGAGAAGGTCAACTTGTTCCATCATCGTGTACTGCCATTGGAGGCTGACCTGAACCTAAACATGGTGGTTTAAGGGAATGATTAGGCACCCTGGTTTTCTGCATGTTTTTCCCAGCGTTTGTTTTCTCCTCTCTTTTTCATGGTTTCTCAGAAAAGGCAGGAGGGTGTGACTCAGTGGTTAGTTGCTTATATCCTCCCCGGAACTGATTCTGTTCCCTGTAAAGTCATATTTTTGATGTTCTGCTTCGAAAAAACTTCAGACTTTGCTGAGGCTGCATCAAGCTCAAGCATCTCTTGTCCTCTGACTGACCAAAAGCCTAAATACCAAGAAGTCTGTTTGTGAATTGTGTTAAAAGCAGTGAAGAAATGTGCAAGTATAACAACTGGGAAAGACAGAGAATATTAAATTTGTGTAAGAGCTGTCCAGTAACATAAGAACATAGCGGCCAGTGTGGTTCCTGGAGGTGTCCCCAGCTCCTCTTGGCTTCTTTGCTGAACTATTTCTGTGACCCGTAGGATGTGGACCACGAATGATGGACCAAGGCATGGTTGGAGTTTAAACCTTTTGGAGTGCCATAAAAGCTAATTAAAATAGAAGGGTTTCATGTTGTATGTTTTTTCTAGTAAAATAAGTTTAATATTAATGTAACAGAACCGGGTGTCTGGTTCCCTGCTCTACCACCCATCGCTCCCTGCAGCTGAATGTGAACATCAAAGTGTTTGAGTCTCTTCTGTTTAATTTGTTTTCTTCCAGCTCCTTTTTTCTTTCTTCTTCATATGTTTAAATTCATGTACATAATACATATTTTCAATATGTCTGTTCATCATGTGTCGGAAAGCAGAGTGGTAGTGATGGAATATTTTAGGGTGATAATTTCAGAGAAATGTGAAGTCTTATGGAAACAGTTTTGTCTCTATTTTCCAGATATGTGGTGAGATTAAAATCTGGTTATTGGACCTGTTATGCATATTTTGCCCATGTGCATTTTATAAGGTTATTGAAATATTATCGTTCTGATTTGTGTGCTGCCCCCCCTCCATTTTATATAGCTAATTGCAATAATTCTGTAACTTTATTTTTGTAGAGTAATAATTTTCTTGTTTTCAGTTATGGAGAACTGTGCTCCTGGTTTAAACAGAGTAAAGAAACTCTCAGGGCGCAGCTGTCATGCCCCAAAAAAGTATGTGTCAGTTTGCAAGACTGGCACTAAGGAGTCTAATTTAGGAAGGAAAAATGAAATCTGCAGCGCTGTTATAAGAAGTTTGCCACAGTATTAATAGTCTCTGTCTATATTTGGCTGTAGTTAATGCGGATTTGGAGTGTTAGCCCGTGTGTGAGGTGTTGCCTGTTGAGACCCCCAGGCCGAAGTGGCGGTGGGCTCCAGCAGCGCCCGCACGCTGCACCTCCGCTGCACCCATCCTGCCGCCGCAGAGCCGTCCCGGAGCATCCAGGTCCTGCTCCCTGCAGCAGCGGGGCTGCGGAGCCTGCGTTCCTCTTCTGTCAAGGGGAAACGCTCTGGGAGGTGATTAAGAAAGATGAAGCGATCTCCCAGTAGTATTTTAGCTACAGTGTTTAGTGGAGGTGGGGGAGGAAATGTTTAATAGTCTGTAGGTTTCACTTGCGTTCTGGTTTGGATATATCCAAATTCACATCGTCTTCTGCCTCTTTTCCTTTCTTGTTCCGAACATAGTGTTTCGGCTGAAGTGTTGGCTCTATGACTTGGGGGTTGTGCATCTCGTGCTGACGGGCTAAATCTGGCTGGCTGGCCTGGGGAGGCCGTTCAGCTCCTGGTTCTGCAGTGCAGGTACCTGGTTAGGGTGGGGGGAGAGGGAAGGGGTAGCGTGGGGGAGCGAGAGCCGAGCAGGGGATGGGATTCAGTTGGGAAGAGGACAGGGACAGGGCACTGTCAGAGAGGAGAGCAAAGAAAAGCCATGTCATCTCTGAAGTCAGGAGAAAATTGCGAGAGATGTAGATAATGGAAGGATCGGTGCCGTCTTCTCCAGGCACATCTGCTGCCTCTGTGAGCTTCTTGTGTGGACCTCCGTTTTTTTCTGACTTGTTTGTGGGCTCCTGGGGAAACCATCTCTGACCAGAAGTGTGGTTTCTTGGCAGCATCTAGCCAGTCTCTGCTGGTGTGAGAGAGTGGACATTGTGTAAATTCCCACCTGTGCGCGGCCGCGAGAGGGGCTCCCTTGCTCCTCAGCATCTGGCCAGCCTTGTACTCCAAGGCTGAGGAAAGGCAGACCTACTGGGGTTTGTCAGGACAAGAAAAGCTTGTCCGCTGCCTTTGTGAGGGCTAGAAGATGAGGCAAATGTCCCAGTTCCTCTGCTGGTGCTGCCCCCTCTGCTGCAGAACTGCCGAAGCCAGGGGAGGGAGTGCTGACGGTGGGCGCTGGTTTGGGTGGAGGGGCTTTGTGATGGAGTTACGGGGAAGGGACAGGGGGTGGCGATTCCTCAGGGAGCTGCAGGGTTGGAAGCAAAAGGGGATTTGGAGAGGCACGTCTGATTTGAGTGGTTCTGCTAATGATTGTAAAGCTAATGGAATTCATGCGTAAAACCAGAATTATTTGGGCAGAACGTAAATTAAAGAACAGCATCGTCATAGGTGTAAGCTATCCTTGAGGGGGAACGTGAACTTTTTGCTGAGACGTATAGTCTACTATATAAAAAGAAAGGGGCTGGATGCAATGGTTTGGGGAGACTGTTATTTCAACTAATTTAGTGGCAACTGGATGATAATTCAGTAGTGATGGGGATATGTTGGTCGTGTATGACTCTGAACTGCCAGTCAGCAGGAGTCCCTTTTCTGGCTGTGTACTTTTGGTGTGTTCTATGTTTCCTGCAAGACCCACAAAGCGGCTGGGGGCAGGGGAAGCAATGCAAGAAATCTCAAGGTTTTTTCTAGCTAGTCTCATTCCCGGCGTCCTGCTTTGTGCTTTTGTGGATGTGCAATTGGTGTTAAGGTATAAGGGGTGCTGCAGTGGGGACTAGAAAGAAAATAAAGATTATTACTTTTTTTTTCTTCCTTTTGCTGGAAAAGTATATAAAATATGATTGGAGTTTGTCAGTATGGAAACAAATGTCTTAATTCACTTGCAAGGGCTCTCAAGACTTCAGGTTCTTCAACCTTTTCAGGTATAAAACCCCCTGCAGTAAGAAGCACATTTACAGGATTTTACATAATTTACTATTTTTTGATGAAAAATAGCATCAAAGTGACCACCTGAGGCACCACATCCATTACCCTTTGATAAGAGATGGAAGTTGGTCAATCCTGTTCTTGTCATTTATTAGTCCTGATTCATAGGGTGAAGAAATATCAGGAAGAGTTAGTTATACAGTAGCTTCTGAACTATACTGGCGTGGCTGGTATAAAAGACTCTCTGATTTCCTTTAGGCTTCCTGTACATCAATACACAGTTGTGGTGGTCTCTTCATAAACTTGCAAGTCAAAACACTTGATATTTCTTTCTTTTTGGTAGTTTCTTATATGATTTCTTCTTTTTAAAAAATTCTTTTTCTTGGAGTATTTGTTAAATCATTTTCAGACTAAGTGATTAATTCAAAAATACTTGTATTTGCACATCCACTTCAGATTTTGAGGATGCATAGCACAATACACAATAGTTCCTATTACAGCTTTTAACAACCTGCAGAATTGCTCCTTGCTTTCCCCTCCTCTGGGCAGATCATATATCGCGTCCTGTTTAACTCTTTCAAGATGCACATGAAGAAATTTCATGTATACAGAGGCAATCAGGCCTCCCCCTGTCCTTGAGCTTTCACGGAAAGGATGTATGTGTTGGAATTTTCAACTATGTATTATGGAGTTTATTGCCAGTGGAGTATGCATAGATCAATATTCAATATAGCTGTAAACATACGTCCTTCAGACATATGCTAGACGCCCTTCGCTGCGTGCAGCCTGGCTGGCAGCTCCCTGAAACACCAGCTTAGAGCAGCCCGGCAATCAGAACAATAACATCTTTCTGGTTGCCCCAGCCCAGGGTTTCTTAAAGCAGATGGTCAGAGGTGAGATTTTGCACTCCTGAGCCATAAAGTTCCGCATGCTATTGGAATTTTTTGGGGTGAACTATTTAGGGGAGGAGAGGGTCTTTCCCCAGTGTTTCACGGAGCTTTTACATTACTGGCATTTAGTAGCAGCCGGTGTTTTCTGTTTGTTGGAGGGAAAAGCCAGATCATCTTGCTTTGTTGATAGAGGCAGCCCACGGATAACCAGCGTGCAAGGTCAGCTGGGGCCATGGGCATCCTTCTGTTAATTAGCATCTTCTAAGCAAATTATCAGAAGTCTGGACTTTCCCATTTAACAAACTACAATTAAATCATGCCAAATCTTTGGGAGAAGGGTTCTCCCAACCCAAAGAAGGTCTTTGTCTTGCCTCTAAGTTGAGGGTTACAAATACTTCCCATATGAAAATGAGGGGGGAAATTGTGGTTCCTTACTGAAATTGCTAAGGGTGAACTGCTGTGTATGGGATTTTTTTTTTTTTTTACGTTGCTGTATGATCTCTCTTTCAGTTTAAGATTGCTTTAGATTGGGCAGGGAGTGTTTGCAGGGGTCTGAGGGCTGCCGGTGCTGTGAAGGTTGGGGTTTTGGTGTTTTGGGGTTTTTTTTGTTATGGAGAAAAGGTTTTATCCCATTGCTTATGTGCTAGAAGGGGCTGTGTGTGAGAAATAATTGCCAGGGAATAAAACTGCTGGCAGTTCTCACTTAACCCACTTCCGTGGCACATACTTCAAGTGCCATACAAGCCTAAACGAGACACAAAATAAAACAGGGATTTGTTTCCTTCTGTGTGAATTTCCCGGTTTGAGATGTCTTGTCAGGCAGGAAGAAATAATTATTACTGGGAGAAGATGGGAATTCTCTCCTCAAAGATACTCATTCATTCATTCACCAGGAGAACAATTAATGACAACTCACTAATGGCTGCGACATTTTATTTTCTATTTCCAGGGGCTTGTGCAGAGCCAGGCTCCTGAGTGCCTGGGTAGTCCCTGCCTGGCCCCACCGACTTTGGCAGGGAGGCACGGCATTCCGCAGGGACCCGCGCTCCCCCGGCGAGCCCGCTCCCAGCCAACAACAGGTCTGAGCTTTTGGCATTGGAGTCATGCGTATGAGTAGCACTGGGTAGTAGAAATCACTGATTGTTTCCAGCAAAGGAATGGCAGTTGTGTTTTAACTATGTAATTAATTACTTCAGGTTTGGGGAGGGATGGGGGAGTATTTGGGTTTCAGGGCTGAGCAGAAGCAGGGGAGGCTTCCTGGCCAAGCAAATATTTCCCTGCAAGACAAAACAAAAATGAACCATGCAAGGAAACAGAAGGGTCTTAAAAAAAAATAAACCAATCAAGAAACCAAACAAACAAACCCCCTGAATTGCTCTGTCCAGTGTTCTTGCCAAGGCTTTTGCCCTGAGCCGGTGGCTAGAGCATTGGCTGTTAGGTGGCCAGTCTCCCAGTACTTGGCTTTTACCCCCTTTGGGGTGGCTGCACACAGCTGTACCTGCACACATATGTTTGGTCAAGCAAAGGGCAGGGAGGCTGGCTGAGGTGGGATGAAACAGGGGTCTGCAACTGTGTGCATCGTGCTTATGCAAAGGGAAATGCATGTGTTGTCTAGTACTTTAATACAGGTATCAGTCCATAACTTACGGTTGGGAGAGACCAATGTCCCTTGGTCTGTTTTTCTGACCTGTAAGTCCAAAAAGGCTGCAGACCTGAGTCTGAAAACAACCGTTTGGTGAGCCTGGAGCCGTGTGCCCTGGGACATCCACCAACCCCATCACCAGGGAAGGGGGAATTAAGCAACATAACTCCGAGCCTGCTTCTACACCGCTGGTGTGGTGCAGCAGTGAGAAACCCAGTGACTTGGCTGGTGACAGCCCTAAAGGTGTCCAAAGCTGCCTCATCGCTGGGTTGTTGCAAAAGTGGCTAAGAATTGTGTCCAAGCCATTTAAACTAAAATCCTGTTGGATAAATTCAGTATCTTAATATCAGTGATGTTGATGGAGGTCGGGAGCTTAAGTCTTTCATGTCCACTGAAAATGTTACTTTTAATGCGTTACCACTTCAGACTTGAAAGGAGAAAACCCCAATGCTAGCTAATAATGAAGCAATTAACCGTGATAATATAATGTGCATTTTGAAGTAAGCAGTATAGGTGCAGACAAATTGGGAATGAATATATACATTAATACATATACAAAAGTATGTTTCATGATTTATTTACACTTCTAAAAGCAGAAACCCAGAGCAGGAACATAATGCCCTGATATTTGCATTAATCTTGCACAAGGAAACGTCCAGAGTTTGCTTGTAACCTACATTAATTAATGGATTCCGTGTAATTTATTTGTTTCTGTGCTGCCTTTTCAATTACGCTGCTATGGCTGATGTTGGGAAGCAGCGGGGAGAGTGTGAGTTGAGGAAGGAATTGCTCCTCGTCTGAAAAGTGCTGCCGTAGCAGAAACAGCCTTTGATCCCAGAGAGATGGTTGTGAGATTTAGGACTTGCAACGTTCCCATTGCTGAATATGTAATTTAGGTCACTGAACTATGTTTTGGTGGAAGATACTTATCTATTCCACTTCTTGCTGATGTCATGTGCTGGGAAATCAGATGCTGGAGTGCAAAAATACATGAGAGGCCAGACTTAAAATGGCATACAGTATAAATGGCTCGGTGACTGACTGCTCGCGGTTTGCGATAGTGATTGTAGGGGACGAGGGTCACGTCGCTTCTGCTGTACTTCATTGTCTTCCTCAGTCCAAATTCTGATAAAAACAACCCTCCCCCAGCTTATCTCTGCCTTTGATTTTTAGTCTCTGTATGAGCAGAAGACCCAGTGGAAATGTCTCCTACTTGCTACGTAAAACTCCCCTCTCTGCTGTAACACTACTCTTCAATTTTGGGAAGCCGAGAGGGTGTTAAATTCAGGTGTTTCCCCATGCCTCCAACCGAGATGCTCGCTACCAGTGAGACAGGTTACTTCAACCTAAAATATCCCTCCCAAAGAGAACGGACTTCCAGACGTGTGTTAGTGGGACTTTGCCAAGGCAGCGATGGAGGAGCCCAGCCTTGCTCAGGTATCTGTGTGCGTAAGTCAGGTTTCTCTGACCCTCTGGCTAACCGTGGTTCCCTTATTCTAGAAGGAGCTAGTTAGATCATGTCACCGTTCAACACGCCATCGGCTGCTGGCCAGTGCTCTGCAGCGTGGGCAAGCGCTGCTGGTCTGTAGGTGAGCTCTCCTCTCCCGAGCTTTGCTGTGTGCACTGCGTCAGCTACAAAGAAATTGGAGGTTGACTGACTGACTAGAAAAGTCTACCTGGATTTATGTAGTTTTCTGCACTATTTTTTCTTTTTTTTTTTTTCCTTTACCCAGCTCTGGGAAGTTTTTACTTAGGGGAGACTGTTAACAGGGAGCAAACTTGCAGAAGGATACGTAGGTGCTTATCTTAGTTGCAAAAGTGCTCAGAAGTTCAACTGCTAGCAATGCAAATTTAAATAAGTAATAAAAATAATAAATATCCAAGATCACCCTTGGGTAGCAAAAGGAAAATATGCCTCCTAGATAATTCATCAGGTGACGCTCAGAAAACAGCAAAAGAAAAATAATTTTTTTCTCAATTCTCTCATGGTACCAGAAAAATCCAAGCAATTTTCCACTTCCCTTCACAAAATTTCAACAGTGATCAGTAATGGAGCTGTGAGAAATATCAACTACTTTTGCTACCTAGCATTAGAAAATCCCCAATCTACAGCAGCAGCCAATGCCAAGATAGCAATCTGGATTTTGCAAATCAATCTTTAGGTTTGTAGTTGCTGAGGTGTGAAGTATCAGAACTACTAAGTTCACATTTTCTGCATTTTTCTTATCAGATTCCAACCTAACTGTACGTATAAAAGCAACCAGCTTTCTAACATTGTGGCTTTGGATGACATATTGAACAATATAATTCAGAATGCCTACAGCTCAATAATAGTTCACCTTTCCAGTGAAACCTGGAGATTTTAACAAGTTAGGAGCGAGATTTTCTTTTCTTAGGGTCTTCTGTCCCTGAAGATGTACATATTGTAGGACTGTTTATATAAATACTGTACATATCTATAAGCATTATATACAAATGCACATATTTATATCTATTATTACTTGAATGTACTTATTTGTGTTTCCTAGCGGCTGTTTAATTTGGCAAAAGCTCACAAAGCTAATGATGTATGTTGCGTTAAATTGCATGCTAAATCAAAGATATCACCCTAGAATTTACTGTGAGATATTAATTACTGAGGTTGTTGTCAAGTAGAAGGTATATGCAGCTTGGCATAGTTTGTCATTTATAACAATTCTTCTCTTAGTAAAAGTTACAGGATTTACAGATGAGTTGATCCACATCACCTTTGTACAGCAGTTAATTATTAGCTCCTGCGCTACCGGCTTTCACTTTAAAATTACCTTCGTGCTCAGTCAGTCTTGCTTTTAAAAACAGTTTAAGATTGTAGAATATATTTGTCACTGAGGCTGCTGCATTTATCTTAGGCATTGGTGACTCTTAAACTCTAGGCTAAACACTTTCAACGTACCTCAGAGTGAAGCTGTCGCTCTGAATTTCTCTCTCTCAAGAACTGATTAAAGTGATAATTCTTTAGCGGTGGTGGCATAAATACTGCTGGTAATCTGCCTAATGGACAAAAGGCACAAATAACCACTGATTTCAAATAAATTTGCAGAGTTTCCCTTTTCTTCATTAGCTTGCCATTCTGAAATAAAAAATCATGTCCAAAATAATTAGCAACTGTCAGGAAGATTTCCCGTATCTGTAAGAGCGCTGCAGAATTCAAACAGCAATATATAATGTTCCTGCGACTCTCCAAACACTTCTGGCTGCGTACGGCCGTTCTGCATAAACACCGGTACAGTGGGGTGGAAAATAAACACTGCAGATTATTCACCAAAAAAAAAAAAAAAAAAGCTCATATTCAATGAGACGAGGGTGTAATTTTCCTGCTGGGGTGGGAAGAGGTGGGGAGGGAGGGAGAGCAGGCACATCCAGAGATTTTCTGTTTAGCACTACAACTCTAGTTCTGAGTTGGTCGTATATCTGGTATCTTGCAAAGTAAAAGTATTTTGGAATACCTTATCTCTCCATCATTTTTTGCTATTTTTCCCAGTTAATACTAACTTTTTGTTTGCCGGTGGTTAGTTACTTTAACAAGGAGGATATATTGAGACATAATTCAAAATGACAGGAAAGGAGTAACCCATACATGGTGCACAAATGACTCCCTGTTAACATGTCACGTATTACATCCTTTATTAAAACCAGCCCCTGCTCTGTGTCGGCAAACAGCCTTTACAGCCATCACCCCAGCTCGGCTTCATGATGGATCGTCTTAAAGCTTACTAGTATGTGGAGTAAAATATTGGCATCAATATAAACTTACAATGTTGTTTATTTTTTTCTTTATATTGCCTTCGTAAGGATTTACATTCAAACAATCTTTTTAATCACAGCTCGTAGTTTTAAACAGGCTTCCCGAGGCAGCCTGCATTCCAAACCTTGGAGGTCTTTCAGCATCCACCTTCTGCACAATCAATTAATTTGAGGATTAGCGCAGACCTGACCAACCGGTGTCTGTCTGCCTGCCTCAGGTCTGCATCTTCCTCGCCTGCTTCCGACTACCCTAAGTTCTCATACAGCTTCCCTTGTACCGGGGATAGTAACTTTTCAAATAACTTTTTTTTAAATTATTTATTATGACATTTATCACCCAACTTTTCATTCTTAAAAAAAAAAAAAAAATATTAAATTTGAAGTTGTGCATCAATCCTGAGCTGATATATAAAGGATTTGAATTCCCACATGCTCTGCTCAGTTTTACTCTCTGTATCCAACTCTGTTTTTCTTTGCGCTGAAACTGGAAAATCCTGACTCTTTACTCTGGTGTTAGTGCAACAGATGTCTCTGAGTCCCATCCTCAGTGAACTTCTCTGAAGCAGGCAGTGAGTAGACGTACTGTTACTGCTGAGTACGGGAGGACTAAGAAAGACATGGTTTTTTCAAACCCTGTGTATATTTCTGGTGTCTGCATGCTTACAGACAGATGCCAGGCATTGTTTTAAAACTGGCTGCTAGTACAAACACGTGTATGTGCTACTATGTGTTGCTGATGATAATGCCCCTTATGCATGGTGAAAGCTTTCGTCAGAAAATAGGGTTTGTAGGGTGTAATCTTTACAAACATCCAATGCTCAAAAAACCCACCCAACCCTGAGGGTCTGTAAGTGTGGGGAAGAGGATGGGAGGAGGGGAAGACCAGAGCCTGCGCTGCAGAGCGGCTGTGGGTAGGGATGCTGGCAGCGCCTGCGAGGGACGCCCACCCCGGGGTATGCGGCTGGCACGTTTCCATCACATGCCAATACCAGCCCACTGAAAAAATGCCACTTTCTCTTGGTGAGAAAGGTGATGGTATGTTTATCACGCAGTGAAGAAATAAATGGTAGCCATTACAAAGGTGCATAATTCAGCAATTACAGTTATTTGTTTTTTCTGACACCCCCTGCAAACAGTTATCACTTCAGTCAAACATAATTTGATTATCTTTTTTTTTTTTTCCTCGTACTGTATATTAACAGGGCAAATAAAAGGGAAAATAGTGCAGTCCCTTGTAATAAAGAAAACAGCAGCAAACTATTAATGTTCTTTGAAAAGAGTAGTTTTAACAAAGTAAGCAAGAATCATTTTCTTTGGTTGAGTGTTGATTCCCTAGTGTGCTCTCAGTAAGTAATTAGAATGGCCCAGTGAATGTCAGCATCAGCTTGTTTATTCTCATTATTTTATCATTTTAAAAACCCTCTAGGTGATGAGACATGCAGTATAGAACATAATTACCATTATTAGCATACTAATTGGACACAAAAATAGGCCAACTACAAGGTAGCCAACTGAATAATTTCACATTAATCAAACACCATAGTGAATAAGCCTATTGTTAAATTGACAGCTACAATAATTGGCAATATTTCGCTGCGAAATATAAGAAATTCCTTCTAATATCTCCGCAATGTTATATAATTTAGTAATTTCCCATATTTCCAGCTTTAACTTTGTACACCTAGTTCAAGTTCAGGAAAACATCATGATAAGATTATTAGTCTATTATCAAGTGGACGAAGTATATAAAGACCTGCTTGTTAGCATTCAGGAATAGATTCACACGATAAGAAAACAAAAAGGCTACCAATTTAGTTACTTGTTGCTTCAGCATTGAATATGTATAAAGGTTCACGATAAGATTTGTTTAACTGTATATTAAAGTCCAACTCGCGTCTTCAAGAAGCACAGAAAATGGTAAAGAAATTAAAAAAAAGAGCAAGTGTTAAAATACAAAAAAACCCAGTGGGAACTGCGACTTTCATCCTCCAGGATAATTTTCTGGCTGAGGCTGGTTGGCTTTTCAGTGGTGCATTTGTCTGGTGCCGTCCCTGTCTTGTTTAACAGCGAGCTAGAAAGTTGCAAAGCCACCACCAGAAGTGAGAATTCATGAAATGCTCAATTAGCAGCAGGCAGGAAGGGAAACTGGCCCTGGCTGTGTTTCGCTTTGAAACCTTGGGGGAAATAGGACAGGAAAGGAACGAGTGGAAAGGCGAGGAGAAACAAAGATGGGGAAGGTGCAAGCGGGGGAAAAAGCAAGTTGCGGCAGAGGGAAGGAGACCGATAAGGAGAACAGAACCAGATGGTGAAACAAGAGGAGCAGAGCTAGGAGGAGACGAGAAGAAAGAAAAACAGTGAGGAAGAAAGAAAATAGTCATCAAGAGAAGGGAGGAAGAGAAGGTAAGGGGAGAGTTGGGGAAGGGAGAACAGATTCGGAAGAGTATGAAACAATGTTCTTCTTTTAAGATCTCAAAAGCGAGGGGAAACGAGTATCCCACTGAAAGAAACGCTTCCTTCCCACTTCCCGGGCTTTCAGAGATGTGGAGACTGGGAAGAAAGACAGAAAGGATTCCCTTACAAGTTTCTGTTTATTTCAATCAGGAAAGTGAGTTCGAAAAATTCATGTAAAAACTATATGCCAGAAGGCTGCTCGTGTGGGCGCTGGGCTCTCCGTGAGGATGGGGCACAGGGCAATAGCGCCGGTTCTGACCCCCAGGAACCCTGGATGGCCGCTTCGTTGTCAGCGCGTTGATGAAAGCCAGAGCCATGTGGTTAAATGTGACTGGTGGCATATAACTTTAAGGAAGGGAAAGGAGGGTCGGGCAGAGAAATACAACGGCATAGCTTTCATGAAGCCTCTGTTTTTGCGGGGCCAGACCCGGCACCCGCCGCCGTTGCCGCGAGCTGTTCTCGGCACCAGGACTGGCCTTGCTCGCGGCGTCGGGAGAAGGGAGGCTGCAACGAGCACGGGCCAGCCGCGGCCTGAAATATCATTATTTCAGTTAAATAATTGAATTATTTCAATTTCAGTTGCCAAAGAGGCAATTTTGGCCACTGAGCGGTTCTGGTAGGGGTGGCTCTTGAGACTCTGCTGATTTAATTAAAGGCAGAAGAAGCTTTCTGTAAGAAGTGACATCTAAGTTGAGGTTGAAATGTGGCTGCCTTATTTTTAAGGAAGCTGTTGGAAAACCAGCACTGTTTTACGAGCAATAACAGCATTTTCTTCCCAGTTGTTCTTTGCTTATTAATCTGATAATGGGTAATTCTCTGCTAATGATTGGGGGTGCCTGTTAATATATCACCACCCCAGCTTATTGATTACTTGTTTTATTTCCCTTTGTATAGCCAGCCTCTTCAGCAGCAAACCCGTGGTAAAAAATACATAAGGCTGTACTTCAGATACCTCTGGGTACAGACAGGAACCGCTGTGGGAAATGTCAGAGGGTACTACAGCCAGCTAATATGTGCAGTATGTGCTCAGACTGTTTTAAGTGTGAGTGTATATGCCGCAGCTTTGATTTACTCACTGAACCTGAGAAATACATCTCTGGGCACTCATTGCCGGGAAGTCTCTTTCCTTTAGCTAACTCCCTATTTATAAATGACCGTAATACCTGGGGTGGAGGGTGGTGGTGGTCTTGAAAGATCTCTGAAAAAGTGATATAATCTATCTCTTATAGAGGAAAACTTATACCAGGAAAAAGAAAGTGCCCTGTGCCAGGTTTACGGTAGAGTTAAGGATAACAGCCAAGGCCATATCTTTGCTAATACATTAGGATTGCTCCGAAATGTGCCAACCCTTGTGCTTGGAATAAAGAAAACTACAAAACTGAAAATATCCTTGACAAGACATCTCTCTTAACACATTAAGAGGCTGTCCAAACTGCGAAAAAAAAATTCCTCAGCAGTTCCTCTCCTTCTGTCACAGAGTCTGTGCTTTAGTGGTTGAAGTTGCAGGGCTCCGTTGAAATGCTGCATGCTAGATTATACGTGAGTAACAGCTCTTGGACAGCATGTTTAACGTACATCGTGTCTCACCGGCTCCTTTATATGCCAGCCGCCGAGGGCACTGCAAAATCCCCCAAACCACCCCGGTTAATACGCCAACAGTAGATCTGGGCAGGGTGTTTGCCGTAGGCATGCATGTCCGTCGTACATCGTAACAGTACCTGTTATAAAGACATTGCAAATCTGGTGTTTTCTCATCCCTTAAATACACTTGGACGCTTGATGAAAGCAACCCCCCACCACCTACCCCCAAAACCCCAAACCAAACCCCACAGCTGAAAGCAAAAGGAAAGAAGAATATTGTGCACATTCAGGCACAATAAACACAGAAGAAAAACACTGCAAAGGATAGTTGTTGAATACATTTGAATAACAAATACATTTGAGGAAATCCCAGTCTGCTTGGGGACAGAGAAAAGGAAAATAAATTCATCACATTATTCACTGGAAATTATTTGTTCAGCTCTGCTCCTTAATGTGTCAGCTAAAGATGATTTCTAAGAGTGAAGATTTTCTTTTCTTGCTTAAAATGACTCAAAAAGAAATGAATATTCCAGCCACCAAGTGAGGTTAATATATGAGTTTCATAGTCATTTACTCAACACTGCTGTTCCCTGCAGAGTAATGGCACTGAGATGCATTCTGGGATTGCCAGGGGTGAAACCGTAGTAGATGTTCTTGAATAATTTAGCAATGTATGAAAGCTTATTTCATCATCATCAACACGGTAATACCTTGCACCAATGGAGTGCTTTACATTTCTGGCCTCCAAAGCTGTGCAAGTATTCTCATTCCCATTTTTCAGTTGGGGAAACTTAGGAACAGAGAGACAAAAATAATTTTCCAAAGGGAGTGAAGGTTGTGGCAGACCTGGGATAAAGGTTCAGGTCCCTAGGAAGAGGGATCCATAACGTTTGAGTTGAAATCTGCGTGGATGAAGATGCTGTGGTTTAGACCTCTTTGTGCTTAGTGACAGAAGAGAGAGGCATTTAAATAAAAGTATTTTTCTCTTCTTTTCCTTTTCTGGTAAAGTAAGAATTAAATGAAGGATTAAATTTCGAGAGAAATTTAAATATCTTACTAGTACCTGTGCGCTGGTTATCCTAAAGTGGCAGAGCGGATTTGCATCCAATTCTTGCAATGACGGGGGGCGACGCTCCCGTCATGGGGGGATTGCTGCCAGCGGGCTGAAGGAGCAGAGGAGCCCTCGTGCCTCTCTCCGGGCTGTTTACACATGCATGTAGCTGGTAACTTTTTTGTGTTTAAAGAGTCTAACAGCTCATCAATCTTATTCTTCCCTGAATGTAGATTGGTCTTTAATGAGATCAATGAATAGTGCTGGTACTTTGCTGGCCAAAATTGTAAATGTGCTGTTGCATTTCCTATTTACCCTGTAGCACAGGGATTTCGGCGCGTTACTGCTAATGTGTTTTGCATTCTATTGCTCTTCTACAAAATTTATGGCCAGAGAGAGAGACTGCAGAAATAGTATAGGCAGTCAGAGCTGGATTGTATTCTCTCTACTGCACTCAGATATTTTTTTAATATATTTATTTTTTTAAAATATATTGTTTCAAATATGCTGAAGGACCGGAAAGGGAAATACGGAGCAAAGAGGGAGCTGGGAATGGGAATGAATTTCAGATTAGTTTCATAAAAACAAAACTTTCGTTTCTGAGATGTGTCAGAGATGGAAAAAAAGTGTGGCTTAAAACAGCTTAAGAAAAATGAGATGCAATGGAAGTGCCTTTAGTTAGCTCAGATAAAAGACAGGAGGAGAAAGGAGGCTCTTGGGCAGGAAAATCAGCAGTGGAACACGGTACGTTGTTAATTACAGCTCTGGAGCAGCCTGAAATGACTAGTGCTCTTCCAGCCCAGTCCCTGCTCTTCACTGCCCTTGTTAGCGCTGTGTTTGGTCCTGTTCCAGCTGTGCATTAACCTCTATAACTAACACCCTACACACTGCAGGTTTTGTTTCTCTAATGTGGCTCCTACGGTGAGAGCCGCACGTACGCTCCAGAGGTCTGACCTGGCGGGTTTTTCTCTTTGTGCATGGTGCTACAGGTTGATGTTGAAGAAGATATGTATCTGGTACTTTGACTGCAAAGTGGTGAGTTCTGTATTTTAATTTCTTTCTCGGAGCTTTCATCCGTGACCTGTCATCTGAAGCAGCTCCCAAGGAAGTTGTGTGTCCCACAGAGACAGACCTAGAAAGTCTGACTGTGCCAGGGAAAGGAGTAGTCACTGGGCATCCTTTACATATAAAACTTTTTTTAGTGCATGATGGCCCAAAGCCAGATAAAAGCTCTAGTCCGAGGCCCTGACCTGACTCTGTATTATACGGGAAATCAGTGCAGAGTGGTGAGGCAAGTTTGATAGTATCTCTCGGCCCATTCAGACCAAGTTACACCCTGAAACAAATTTCCTACTGACTGGCAGCTTCACCCCGGGTGTGTACAGGGGCGATGATCAGAAAGAGTAGAAAATGTAGAGGATTTAATTTCAGCGCATGAGTTGGACTCTTCAGAGGGGATCTAAAAGATCTGAAGCAAATTGTGGGTAAGGGCTCAAAATCCCTGAAGGAAGCAGAAGACGTATTTGCGGCAAAAGGCGAGAACAGTGTCCAACAGATGAGCAACAGGAATTGCACGTGTCAGAGACTAGTTGAAGACCTCTCATGCAGACATATGGGTCAGCACTGCTTGTGCCACCATGAGATGTTCTCCTGAGCTTGCCCTTGGGGTGAGCGGTTCATCACCCTGTAACTCTGGTATTTTCTAGCTCTGTGCCGTTTCTAAACATCATTAGCCTCACTGTTACTGTACTATTCCCAGTGTCGCTGCCTGTGAAATAGTACCCGACAGGTGGTAGTAAGGCTAGATAGGCTGTTTGATTAACTTGGTGAAATGATTTCTGGAGCTCCTGCCTCCCAGATGAAACGTAGCATGGCGGTTCAGGGACCCTGCGTGTATAGGGGAGGCAAGCATGGCATTGCTGACCCCTGGCATGCTGTGTCTATTACATCTGAAATATGGGGAGGGCCCTCTCTTTGGAAGGCACGCAAGTACTCAACCACATAAAAATTAACTTGAGAATTTTGAGAGAATGTTACTGTTCGTGTTATCTGTCAGAAAAAGTAATATTGTTCTAAAAAAGACAAAACTGCAGGGGAAAAATGAGGGTGCGTGTTCCGAAGCCTGGACTGATTACAGTTAAATGCAGCCACAAAAACTGGGGAGCCTGTTGAAATCCTTCAGCTATGCTTCATGGCACCAAGCCTCTGCAAAGCCAATAGAGACAATTTTCTGAGAAATCCCTTAGTAAGGGGGATCCGTCAGGAGCAAAGAGCGGTCTGGTATTTGTTCGTCTGTTAGCTTTGGCAACAAGCGGGTGGCTTGGATGTAAAGGACAAAGTACGGAGCTGGGGCATAAAAAGAGCTTCTGTGTCCTCCTGCTTACTAGAAGTGGTACAACGGCAAGCGGAGGTTACCTGTGGGAAGACCCCTCTTACAGGAGCTTCGACTTCTTCCCTTACACCAGGGCCAAACTGTGGCCTAAGCTCCATATTTCCTTTGCTTGACGCAAATTTGCCAGGGCAGCAGTTGTGCTCCATACCATGTCATTTCATGAGTCAAGTGGAATAATGTAGATGTTGATAGCAGAGAAGGCAGATAAAAATGCAAACAGCTTTTTGGGGAGGTGGCCCAAATTCTGTTCTTTTTTTCTGTGACACAAATACATGGAATAGCTCTGTTTGGATCGATGTTTCGCTCAGAGTTCATATTAATCTTGATTGTAGTACTTAGCTTTGTGCTCTGAATAACATGGTTTTCCATGTGCTTCTTCCATGTTAGACATCTATGTTGTATCTTACGCCCTTACCCAACTTCCATCTGCATAGAGTAAATTTCCCAAATTTCTTCTCTGCTGCTTTATCCAGGGTTTAAGTGCACATCTTCTCTTTAATTCTGCACACTTCTTTCTTTTAACCGTCTGTCTTTCCATCCTTAAGTATCACTGAGTTGCCAGATGAAACAGTTATTGTTCATATTACTAGAAGATTGTAATGGATTTATATAAAACTCGGTGCCATTGTTCTTGAAGTCCATTTTATTGTAATGAAGTTCCACTCTTAATATTCCATGATCTTCAATGTCCTTTACAAGTAACTTTTTATAAATTAATCTATAATAATCTAATTCAAGTCAGTTAAAGTGGATAACTATACTCCAATTATGATATGGGGAAGAGTTTTTACATAATGGAGGCTTTTATATAGATGGTTAACACTAATACTGTAGTTTACAACATACTGTATGAATCACTAATTAAATGCCTAAGTAGCAATAATGGAAGTGGAACTATCAATACAGAGAAGATATCAATGATGTAAGGCATTAATAAAACTTTATGGTGCCATTTAATCTTTTTTATAGGTGCTCTATTATGTCAGTGAAAAGAAAAGGCAGAAAAACAAGAAAGTGAGAAAGAATGGTACTTAAAGGGGCCAGCAAATGGAAACTAAAATGTACTTTTCCTTTTCACTTTCCCCACAAAATGGACCGGATAGAAACGTAATGAGAAAACTGCCCAGTAGAAATAGATTTATCACATTTCTAAAAATATGCCTGTTCGTTGCAGCTGAAGGGTTTAGATGCTGCTTAAATAACCTGTATTCTACGACATAAATGAAGGGCAGCATAAACAGTACCGTCAACAGAGGAATACAAGTTTAGCAACGCTCTGACCGAAAAGGAACGGCTGAACTGGTGTTTTCTCGCGACTGGCCAGCAGCAATGGCTAGGAGGGTAAATATATAAACATTTGTATTGGAAGGAAAACCCATTAACAAAGGTATTTTATTTTTAAGCCAAAACACAAGCTTGGCTCTCGGTGCTGCCCAAGGACCGTTCGAGGCGGCCGGGCGGCTCTCCTGACAGGACGGCATCTCTGTGTTCCTTGGACGCCGTCCAGTGTCCCCTGCAGGAAAGCAAGCTGCCCATTTGCATATCAAAGCAGAGGAATAAGCCAACCCCAGTAGACCTCTAAAGGAAAGTGAGAGTATATGGGAATTTTTAGTTTTAACAACTCTCAATAAAAAAAAAAAAGACCACCTCCATTCCTTTCATGCAACAGTCGCTTCCAATGCTTTTGCAACACATTTGAGCAGAAACAAGGATTTAACCCTTCAAATCCCCTTGCAGCGTGTTTCAGCCCTGACTGTGTTTTGACAAATAAAGGGGGGAGGTTTTTTTCCTGAAAAACATGCTTGATATCAGTACTTTGAAAATTATTGCACCGAGACCTCCTATGCACCTTGATATGTATTAGAAGTGTGCAGTAGTCAAGCTAGCGTTTCATGCTCGCTGCAGATGAGATGACATGTTTATTTAGCACAAGATTTCTAGCCTCGTGCCTTTCTGTGCCTTGTAGGAGGTATTTAAGATCATCTGCCTGGGGTATCATTGCTGAGGTTTGGCTCTGAACTCCACCTTTCCTGGGTGTCCATCGCTGGGCACACTGGAGCCAACAACCTGCCTCACAGCTTCTAATAAAAATAAATCTTTCTGTATTATTTTAAAACTATGACTTCAATATGAGTAGATGAAGAGGCTATGAAAATTCTCTGCCAATATCAGTGAAGATTAGATCCGAGAAATAACGTCTCTCTGTGATAAGAAATTCATTACTCCCCTTGCCCATCAAATGTGGCTGTTGGCAACCCTCTGCCTCGAGTACACGGAGCCGAGGACATCAATAATCCTGCAAATTTGCAAGTGAAACCAAACCTTTGTGCAGGCTCCCCCTTCCTCCCGTGTATTGCTTCATTTCACAGCCACCACGGCTGCTCTCTTCAAACACCTTTGAAGAACTGCTGGAGTTTAACTTAACTATTATGTTTCTGGTGTTGGAAGCCAGCCCTGCTTCCAGTCAGTGGGGTTTGGTGCATTTTGTTGAACAACAAATTTAGCTGAAACACATGAACCTATACAGCTCTGTCTTTTTGTACCACCAAACAAATCCTAGGCACGTCATTAGTAATATAATCAAACCTAAACATAATTAAAAGGTACCAAAGGCTGTGGGGTTTCCCACAAGTACAGCCTTGCGCTGCGTCATGGTTATCATGTGAGCGGAGCTCGCCCGTGACGACTTGCTCTTCTTCTGACGTTATTCTGATTAATCAGCAGAGAGTCCAGAGCAACTAGCATCTACTGGCTGCTACTCACAATCAATCGTGGAATAAATTTCTTGTTAGAAAAATAAATGTCATTGAAATGTTTTGGAGTGACTATAGGTTCTCCTAGGCTCACAGAGGCGGCTGTGATTGTCCTTGTTCTGGAGTTCAATGAAAGAAGTTTTGCCACAAAGCTTCAAGTCCTTCAACCTTTTCCGGTCTTTCAACAGCTCTTATTTTTTCACAAGTCTCTTGGTAGAACGTAAAAAAAAGAAAAGATCAATGAAGCTTTGCTGCGGTTTAGTAGTTTTTAGCCATACAGTTCTCTCTCTTCTGACGTTCCTGTCCCTCACGACAGCTGAGCACCGTATTGCGTGACGTGCCATAAACCTGGGACCCCATCGCAGCTTGTTTCAGAAATCTAGAAATGGCACTAATGGACAATAAAAAAAATATAAATCGATGAGAGGCATGGAGGCTTAGCCGTGTCAGCAGGAATGGCTGGAGACCCTGAGCTGGGCCAGGACCTGGCCCCACTTTCCCCTGCACAAATTTGTATAAATAAAATAATGCTGTGCAGCTATACTGAGGTAAGGTGACAGGAGTACACTTAAGCAAACTGAGGCTGTGATCTTTCTATCTACAATTTTTAAATTTTTTTTTTGGTATTGTGTGGGGACTGTCTTTCTGTCTGGGAAGGTCTGCAGGCTTTATAGAGGGTGAAAGTTTCTCTAGGAACTGAGTTCAGCTAGGTCAAACTTTTTGTTGTTTTTTTTTATTTCATTTTATTTTATTTTAAAGGATGTTTGGAGATACACTGAGCCTTTCAATGCTGCTTCTCATGTTGCATCAGTTTCCTTCAAACACACCTCCACATTCAGCATCACCTCCATTTGGTTTATCATGCAATAAGATGTCATCTTTAATTTTATTTATGGGCTTAATATTCAAGTTTTTCACAAGTAATTTTTCCCATATGGGCCTTTAGAAATATGTTAGAAAAATCATTATGTACTGCTGTTAAGAGTAATGCATTAATAAGCAGATTAGCCTCCCGCTGATGGGCAAAAATCTGCTTTTAGCACCATGTGAAGGCACTTGGTCCAAAATGAGCTGCGAACCAAAGAGTTTATAGGTTATGGATGACTGGAGCATTGTAATACTTTGTGCACTATCAAGTATTCCCTCCTGTTTTAAAGTTAAAATATCCTCCTAAATGTGCATCGTTGAGCCCCCCTGCCTCTGTTAATAGGATTTTCAGCCTGCTTTCTCTGCCCAGAGAGTTCTTGTGCTCTTTGGGAGCCTCGCTCGACTTGACCAGAGCCTGGGAGGTGCCTCTGTGGTCAGAGGATTCCTTGACTTCAGCCTCTGGGTCAAACCAGGAGCCTTCCAGGTTTTGAGCAATCCCTTTGCACAAGTATGAATGAAGCTTGCCTGATACTGGTTTGTTTTTTTTATAATTCATCAAGCAACAAATCTGGCACATCACCTAATGTGATGACAAAAATCAGTCTTCTCTGCTGGTCCCTTCACTGGCAGCCTGTGATATCTCTGTTGGCTGGTGGAGCTGGTGCTCTCCTTGAAGGGTTGCTGTTAAACTTCTCATGTTGCTGGTACGCGGCCGGGCGTGTAGAAAGCACCACTTTTGGAGCATTTTAAGCCCTTCCTAAATGAAACCTGTTGCAAGTTTGAGACTGGGATTGACAGGGGAAGGGGAACAGCTGTGATGTTCCTCTAAAGCTAAATGTTGCCGGTTTTGCATAATCTGCAAAAATATGTTGTCAGGACGAGAGATCCAACTGGCTCCCTGCCACCTTCCCCCTCCGCAGTGTGTGCTGCGGGAGCGGGTATCATCTGGAGAGGGGAAGGTTTATCTCTGACACAGAGATGTCAACCTAATATAGAAAAAAAAAAAAAAAGATAGATATATGTATAGATGTCAGTAACTCGCGATTCTTCTTGCACTATGGCTGCTAAAAAAGAAACAAAGGGAGATGCGGTTTCCCATTCTGCGATGCTGCAGGGTTAGATGTAGCCGTGACGGGAACAGAGGGGCTGCACGCTCGCTGCATGCTGTGGTGTTAGCATATGCACACCACAATCTTCTTAATACCCATGATAAATCCCGCTGTCTGCTACAAGCTCTGTTTTGAATGTTAGGCTTGTTTGCCTTCTGTTTTTTAAGCTTATAAACACTTTGGGGCTGAAATTCCCACAGAAGGTAACAAGAGCCATGTTAACCCTCTGCAATGGTCCATTTAAATGAGATTATCTTGGGCAAGTGGGGCAAAGGGACCGAGCGAGCGGGCTGGCAGTGGAGGAGCGGGTCCGGTTGGGACCGCGGTTACTCCAGATTCGCGTTTCCAGCAGCGCAGCTGCATTGAGTTGGCGGGGATTTATGGCAAGCGTGCGAGTAGAAGATGACAACAATTCTGAGTGATTGATAGGTTGACGTTGCTCATCTGCTTAGACCCAAGGGTCAAGAAACTGTTGTTTACACCTGAGCTCTTATTTTAAGCGTGCTGCTGCTGCTGCTACTACTTGTGGAGGCTGACAGAGACAGAGGGTTTGATGTGAGTTTTCCAGAATTATGTGTACTGGTGTCCATATATAAGGTTTTGTGATGTTATAAAACGCTCTTACACTCTGAGAAAATAGAAGTCTGATGGAGGTTGCAACCAAGCAGGTGATTTGGTGTGGTTCTTTGTTCCTGGTGCTGTACCAGAAATCTTCTGGCTTTGGTGGAATGAACATGAAACTAAAAAAAGAAAATCACTTTGAAACCCTTGTCGCAGTTTTTTAAACAGTCCCTGTGAAGGTAGCACCTGGTTATTGTTTTTAATCAGCATATAAAGAAAGAAGGTGCCAATATCTGCATCTAATTTACATCTTAGACCAAAATGCTACTGGTTTCAAAAGATGTTAGACAGACAAAAACTGAGGAGTGGATGAGTGAGTCGGTGTGCTGGTCCGAGCCGGGGTGTAAGGGAGGCAGGGCTGACGTTTCGGTGAGAGTCATGGAGAATAGTGCATATAAATTCACAGGAAGGATTCGGAAATGGTTAAGATCAATCAAAAGATTGGTCTAGAATTTCTTTTACTGTTTCTAATCTCTGTTAATAAACAAGATTCCTGAGGCTGGACAAGTCTGATGGGTGGTGGGTAGAAGCTGTGATTTTCTTTTTTATGTATGTGTGTGTGCAGATGCTTGATCTGTGGCTTGAGAAAGAGGAGGAGGACAGGTGTAACAGGCTGTTTCCCAAGACGTGGCAGGAAAATGCCTATCCCTGGTCTATGAGCCCCTCGGTGAGGTGCTCCCAGCTCCAGGTCTTCCCAATCCATGCCCGTGGACTTGTCACTGCAGAGGCTGTGCTCCGCTCCCCCGCACGCACGCCTGCAAGAGCTGCCCCGTCTCACAGCAGTGCGCCGAGAAAAGATGTTACGTGTTAAAAGACTATGAGACTATATCAATACCAAAGGTGGGTTCCACTTTATCTTATCTAAAAGAATAGCACATCCCTTCTTTTATTTATAACCCTTTCTATATAGAATGTGCATATATATATCCTGGAGCCTAGCGAGGAGGCTGCTCAGAGATTGCTTGCCCTGTGTTGTGAGCAGACAAACAGCCACATCTCCCAAATTTGTGCATTCTTCTTTTGGTGATCCTTGCAGTCTGTTTTATTTGCTACCAAATTATATACTTAATCTGATGGAAACCTGCATGGCCAGGTTTTTTTTTCTTCTTCTTCTTTTTTTTTTTTTCACCTGACTGATTTCCCTCCTTTGGGTTGTTTATCCTTCAAATGTGTATTAAAGGGATGAGGAAAATATTTACTGAGCTGTTAAAGAATGGGCCATAATCAGGAAAAAGTAAATTCACCATCCTCCCTTGGCAAGTACATTTCAGTATATCGCCTAATAAATCACCTATATGAATTGAAGGTGTGAATAACACTTGCTTATGTACTACAGGATGATAAGAAAGTAATACTGCCGGAATTGGAGTTTGGAAGAACTGGGCTTTTAGTTGTGCAAGTAGGGTTTGCAGGGTGATGCTTTAACAAGATTTTTTTCTATCCAGGTATTTTAGCTTGCAATTATTACGTTATGACACGGTTATATATTCTTAATATATAATAATTACATTATTCTAATGTTATTATGGTATTATTATTAACTTGCAATTATTATATTATTGAGCCTGGTGTAATAATGCACCAATGATTGATTTATAGACTCTTTATAAATCCAAGAGCAAATGAGTCTACCAGAGTCTGAGAGAGAAGCAGGTGCCTGAGTTATGTTGGAGGGCGGTCACCACCCTTACGGAAGAGAAAGAAATAAGTAAAAAAATAAAGCAAGGTCTTCAGAAACACTGCAGCTTTAAATCCATGCCAATGCCACAGTACAGAAAATTATGCAGAGGTCTGACTTTATGTAGCTTTTTGCCAAAATTTTAAGCTCAAGTATCTTATGTTTCAAATACTAAGATTTTTTTTTTCTTTCAGTAAGAAATTTAATTACATGCCTATGCTGAGCAATTCTGTTAGGATTAGCAATTTCTGTTCTGCCTGCTCTACAGTCTCTGAATGTGAAGATGATGATTCTCATTTGCAAATAATTCCAGCATTTCTTCCTATCTGCAAGGCTGAGAAGGATGGATCAAAACAAAATGTGCTTTCAAACAGATGCATGCAAAACAATTGGCTCGTAAACAAAATGACTCAGAAAATACTGTTCTTTAAAAAATTCTTATCTCTACTCCTTCCTAAATGTTTATTAGATGCTGATAACGTAACGTTTTAAATGTGGAATCCAACGATATCTCGAGTAACTTGTAGAATACCCCCCAATGCCTTTGTATAATGATCTGAAGCAAAAGATTTTAAAACCATCCTTTGTCATCTTCGAGTAAAATGGTACTTTTTCTTTCTTTTTTTAATCGACTCTTCTGCCTACCAACTAAATTGCCCACCGAGTTGTTATTAAATTAAATAATGAAGGATTGAAATGTTAGAGGAAGAAAAGGCTACATCCGCTATTGTTCCTTCCAATGTACCCAGCTTGGTTAAGTAACTTCGGCTTTTTCATTTATTTAATATATCTCAGATTGGTATCTGCTAAGTCATAACAGCTTACCCCTGCCAACAGTAAAATGCAGGCATGCTTCACGTAACCTTAATTTGTTTTGAGATCCCATCTTTTATCTATGGAAACCTGCTCTCTCAGCAGGATGAACTTCTCTGTGAGAAAGTAAATTGGTTGTAACGTGGCGTGGGTCCCAGCATGCAACGCTTATTACAGCTCTCCCTTCTGATGCCTCGCCGAAACCGGTGGAAGAAAGAGTTAAATCAGCCTTTAGCATCTCGCATAATTATTCCTGGCCAATTGTCTCCAACTGGAAACTCACAATTTGTTACCACTTAGTTGGTTTCGGTGAATGAAGAGGATTCATTGCTTTTTGCAGGCGTTCACATCTTTTGTTCACAGTTTCGAGAAAATTGCAATCTCCTTTCTTGCTACTGTTCCAGCTTTAGCCATGCTTGGTTAAGTCAATGCTCAGGTTTCTCTGGATTCGCATGCACTAATCTGGTAGTGTGCAGGTTTGGGTTTGTTTTTTTCTTTTTACTGCATTTTCCTGAGTGTCTTGTTTCCCAAACTGGCATGAGCAGAGCATTTATTTTTACAATCTTAATATTGTTGTGGTGACTTTGCTTTCTCAAATTTCCCTGTCTTTACAAGGGTGGTCATTTATCTGAATCATATGTTAATGCTTTCTGAGCTTCACAAGAGACTAAATAAATAAAAAATAAACCACTTGTATAGGCATGGGGCAATAAAATTGATGTGGCAACATTATATAAACCAGCATCCGTGTGCTTGTTTATAGGTTGGTTAACTTTTGTGAGTGGTGTCAGTAGCCCCTGTGGGATAAGCGTAGCTTGTGCCTTCATGGAAAAGATCCCAGAAAATTTAGTAACTGAAAGGTTATTTTTTAATAAAAAGTGAAGCGGTTGTAGTACACTGATCCCGATTATTAACCAACTGTGACAGATGGTAATTCTTCTCTTTAAATGTGGCTTAGAGAAGTTAAATTCAAGGTGATTTAAGAACTCTTTAAGAATTGTTGAACCTGACTTAAAGAAAAAACAAAAAGCGGAGCAGAACACCTTGCAGCTTGCTTTGTTTGCTCTTGCGCAGGCGTCTCTGAAGATGGGGAGCCAGCTTCGTTCCCAGGCAGTCACAGGGACCTCTCCACTCAAGTGTAGTTTCCAGGGTCCTTTTTAGTGTGCTGTGGTATTGGCCCAGGAAATTTGTCTAGTCATGCAACCCTCTTTTAACCTAAAGAATAGTGATTTATTATTATCTCAGGAAACGGCGCTATTCAAGATAAATGTTTTGGGGGCCAGGGGAGTGAATTATTACATGTTTTCTAGGAGATCGGTTAGCTGAGTTGTGCAAAACTTGTGCCGTATGTCTTTTGTAGGCCTATTTGTGGGGCTCGGATCAATACAGGAGGGCTGAGACCTTCCCATTGTAATTCTTAAAGCATCGATTTGTATTTGAGATTTAAAGGGATCTCAATTTGCCAGGGTGAAACCAGCTGTGTTCATCTGGTTTCATACTAACAATCTATGAATAGCGATAGATTCTTCTTCGTCAGACTGAATCATCACAAAGTATAAATACATTATCTCAAAACCGGACTCAATTTCACTCTAAAGATATCTGAGTCTTACTGTACAGCCCAAGTAGATGCCTTAAAAACAGGGTGTGAAACCTCAGACTGAGCAAAGTGTGCGTGTCTTTGCACGAGAGGTACGTCCCTGCGTGATTTACACCCGAAGCCCAATTGTAAACCTTTAGGGCACTTTCGCTGAGCGTGTTTCTAAAAATAACGCACAAAGACAAATAACAGGCTTCCTCATTCTGATTTTAAAAATCATGAGAAAGCAACTTGTAGCAGGTGTGAGAGCTGTCTGAACCTAGCTGGTAGGACGGCATTTTGCTGAGTGTCCCTAACAGCTCCAATCCAAGACTGTACCTGGCTGGGAGCGCTTCTTGTGGCAAGGCTGAGCCTTAATATCACGTCTTGTATGAGGGGATGCATCCCAGTGTGGGAGCAGGGCAGTGCATCACTGCGCTGGAGCAGAAAGCGTTGGAATTCTTGCATGTGCTTCTGTCCCAGTCCTTTAGTTGACAGGCGTGTGAAGAAGAAAATGAGCCAACTGCAATGGCATGAGGTTCACATTTGTAAAGGTTTCCCGGCTTTCCAGGATGGCTACCTTCAGCTCGTACTCTTTCTGTAGCTGAGCTATTCTATTCTAGTACAAACAAATCTATTTATAAAACGTAGTATTTCAGCTACTTTGTGTTGTCTTGGCATCAGTGGTTTCAATATGATCTCTCTGTCAGCTGTGGAGTGACCATGAGATGGGAATACATACCCGTTCACATGTACACCTTTATGCTTTGCCCTACACAGGTGTATGTGCACATATATATTTACACCAATGTTTTCGATGAAGTTTTGGTCCAATTCTTGTACTGATTCTGTCAATTATTAGAAAATTATGCACTATGCAGAATTATCCATGGCAGAGCTTTTTAAGGATACTTTTCAGCCTCGTTGCTAGCTGGGGAGTTTGAAGCACAGGTTGCCTCGCTTGGACACAAGTGATGTGTTCATTGTACTCTTTCTGGTTGGATGAGTTTATTCCTCTGGAGAGGTTTCTAGGGTGCATGTTCACAGGTATTCACTGAAAATATTAAGTTTCTGTAGGTATTCCCTAATATGCGCATAGACTGCTGGTTGTTTAAACGATCCTGTCACTACAGGCAGCCTACTGGCAAAGGGAGGAGGTCTCTGTTTTCTGATAGTAGCTTTTTTTTGGTAAGACTTGTGCGTGTGCAGTCTTTCAGAGTAATCCCAAACTGCCTTTATTTTGGACATACTTGCTTATGCAGTCCAGGGACTAGACTTGAGAGCTGCGACTCTTCTGATTCTGCATTCATAAAAAAGATTTAAGAGTTTGAACAAATTGAAGCAACTTCATTAAAAATGTAAGGAAATATTCCCAGGCTGTTGGCAGGTGCTGTTTAATACTGCTGTTTGTTAGCAGTAACGCTTTGCATAGTACCTGGTATCCAGGAATCTGAGTCCCTGGCAGATATTGATTCAGCCACATTGTGTCTCAGGGTAAAAGGTGAAAATTATTGTACTTGATTTTGAAATAGGCGAGTAGGATCGTAGCACGTGTAGGTGCATCCAGCAGTGTGAGAAGCTGAGGTGTGGCACACACCCCTAGCTGGAAAACCAGTGCTGCTCCACCAATACATCTTCTCCCTACTGCACCCATATGAGTGGGCTTGCAGCATCTCCTGCTCTGCAAGGTGCTGATGGAGATGGGACACAGACCCAGCAGCCCCCATCCTCATCCTGGTGCTCTGGCCGCTGGCATCACCCATCCTGTTCCTCCAGCTTCTACCTTCTTCCTCCACCTCTCTGCAAGGGCTGTCTTGCAGCAAGGACCCCGGTCCTGGAGTGGGAGCATCTTCCCTTTGTCCAGCCATGGGCAATCCTATGTGCTCTGTCAGACTTGAAGAAGCACGCTCTGAGCCGCTGCGTGGTTCAGGGTGGGATCCTGTAACCTAGTAACAGCAAAGCTGGGTGCCTTTCATTATTTTTAATGCTTGCAGAATGATTTATTAATATGTATTTTATATATCTTCTAACATCTCATGTGCATCACAGAAGAGTATTACAACTGTTATCAGGCAAATCAAACAGCCAGTGCTGAGCGCATTTAAAGTAGTACAGCACAATGTAATGGTTGCATTAATGGCAAGTTGGTAGCATTTGTAGTCCGAGATTTAAATGTATGACGATTTCCATGAAATCATTGTATTCTGCATTTTGAGGTTTTTAGGAAGAAATTACAGACTTAAATTAACCCTTGGTCATTATTCTTCTATCATGGGCTCTCAGTACTTCATGAGGATTAGCGAGACGGTGGTCATATATCTGTATTCATGTGTGCCAATTCAACATTATCGGTATTTACCCTGATTACCCTGCTGGAGAAAATACTTTACATTATCTCAAAATGGTCTTAAGTGGAAAGATTTTGCAAGAAAGCCCACTAGTGCTAATCTGATGAGATGCTGTGAAGCGCTAATATGTTCAATAATCAATATTTAATAAGACATATGGAAATAACTCTTCTTCATGAAGGGTATTTAGTGATTGTATTTGATTTTGATAATTGTTTGCTAAGTGTGTTGGATTATTTGTTTTCTCTTCTGGACTGAATTAAATTTCCAGGGGAGGGCGAAAAAACCCCAAACCTCAAATCTTGATGAGTTGCTCTGCAAATGAAATCAACAGTCTTCTCTCTGCACTATGTTAGCCCTGATAGGCTCCTGCAGGTCTTCAAAAACCTTTTTTTCCATTTTTGGGGACTTTTTTATTTGCTGTAGAGAAAAGATGGTTAAAGTCATGTTTCCCACCTTTAGAGTGGCATTTATCGGCGCTGAGTGACTGAACGAGGTGGCTGTATAACAAAGTTCAGCTTTATTTGTCTTCTACCTGCAAAGCAAGTGATAAGTGCTACTGAGAGACGGAAAAGTTCATTCTCTCTAGCAAGGTTACTCTTCTTGATGAGCATTAAAAGATAGCTTTAAGCCATTCACAATTATGACCTTGACTAGGAAAATGTAAGTTAATAAGGCTTCAACAAATTATGGTCTTTTTGGTCGATTTGCCTAGTGAACTGTTAATTGTAAAACTGAAAGACATTATGTTCAGCTTTCTCTATCACATCTTTTGTGTTTTAACAGTGACACTTCATTGAGTGCAATTAACAAAGCCTAGGAGATTTATTAACACACTTCTTCATGGCCAATGATCCATTCCACTTAAGACATAACACTGTAAAATGCACATTATCTCCTTTTGGCACTTACAATAATGCTTCATGAACTAGGAAGGCATATGTTAAAGCAGATAAAATAGCATTATTAGCTGACAAATCTTACAATTTATTAGACAGTTAATTTATCAGCTTAAAAGACACTTAAAACAGCTGTGCATTTAATGTCTTTTTAATGTATCCAGTAAAACTTGCATAATTGCCTGTAGTGCAATTTATTTTTAGCTATGTTGCAAAATGTCTGCATTTACTGTTTACATCTTCTTTAATTTTTCCTGCAAGGCTCATCACATCTAGGCACAAGCCCTAACAATGAGGGCAGATAATCAGATAAAAAGACTTCTTGTACAAATGGCTGCCCATGAATGAACTATTCAAAAGTACATGCTGAGCTGGACCAAAGAGTTCTTGCATTTTATCTCCACCCCAAGGGCAAGAGGGAGAAAAAAAACCAGGGGTGCCTGGTAGGCAGCGCGGTCATGGACTGCCAAGCACGGCACATCAGAGACTGACGATGTCTGCCTTTACTGGCATTAGCATTTGGAGCCCATTCGGAGCCACATGTCTGGGGTGTAAACTAACAAGGCTCCAAGACTGCATTAGCAGAGGTGTTTCATTTTATAATTAAGGTAACTGCTCCCTGCAGATCAATTGTAGCAGACCTAAGTACTCTCTGTGAAGAAAGTGGTGGAGAGGATACACATTTAATGACTCCGATGCATAAATTGGCTGTGTTTGTTTATTGCTCTCTAATTTAATGGAACCTTTTGTTAAATCTTTCTGGCTTTTTTTTTTTTTTTTTTTAACATACTGCTAGTAATGATTTCTGTGGGAACAAAGGGTGTTGCTTATTAAAATAAAAAGTCAAACATTGCCGTTTCCATTAATTAAATGTCAGATTAGCTTAATCTTTTTATAAATATTGGATATAATCTATTTACAGAGTGAAATCAGATCTGCAGATGCTGGCATGTGGATAGAAGTGTAGAAGTGCCATTCTCCTTGCTTTGCAGAAATCAGGTAGGAGTGGGAGCTGAGGCGGGTTAGACGTGTGCCTGCAGCCCGGCTCCTGAAACAAAGCAGGTGGGAGGTTCACAAAGTGCGAGGACTGCAGGGATATAGGTAACCGCTGCAGTGATGGGCGACTCCTGCCAGAGGGAAAAAAGCTCTTCTGGAGAGTTTTCAGATTCTCAGGAGTCTGAGAGTAACCAGATCCCCAAATGCCCATGGACTGAAAATGTGTAGAATCTATCAGTGCAGGCTACGAACAAAACAAACAAACAAAAAACAAAACAAAACAGTGAATAAAAGGAAAACACCATTTTGGGAAGGGGCAAAAGAAAAGAGATAGGGTTTTCATCATGCAGGGCAATTTTGATGATACAAGAATCAGAGAACGGAAGGCTAAATCCTCCTAAAATCCTTTTATTGTATCAGGATGCCCTTTGTTTTTCCTTCTAGATGTAGTTATCGTTCAGTGTTACTGCACCAGATACAAGTTTACAGGAGTGTTGAATGCCTATGGTGGCAGCATTATAATCCTAGTTAGCCTGTAAATTACTACCCAAAACTTTTCCCATAAATGACTTACATTAGTAGCCTGGCAATATGATAAATTGTCCAAGCGAGTGGATGTGAGAAAAACAGATGAATTATTGAAGTCAAATATAATAGAGGCATATGGATACCTATATTAATTACAAGAAAATTTTATGTATTACATTTAATTAAACCTAAACATGTAATAAAGCATTATTCATGCAGAGATAGTCATCTAATGAGAGCTGCTTCGCAGTTTGATTAGTGCAGCATTGTTGACTATTTTATTGCTGTACAGTAAATTGTTGGAGAGTTGTCTTTGTTCCGATTACAGCTGAATTCTGATGATGTCGGGTTTCTGGTGAGGAGTAACCGAGCTGGCAGCTGGTAATTCTTAAGTTACAGATCTTTGTACAAGAGATTTGAAAGGCTGCCACCGCAGGAGTAAAATGCTCTTAAAGTTCTCTCTCTCTGCTTTCTGCCAGGACATATTCATTCATTTCATGTTCTCCACATTAGTCATTAAGAATTTAATTTCCATTTATTTAAAGGTAAAAAAATACTGGCCAGGAAACTACTAGAAGTATCTGTTCTTATTTAGGCTAGCACCAGAGTGGGGCAATGTTGTAGCTGAAGAACAGCTTCAGATTTAAAGCAGTATTTCCTTGTGAAATCTAACCTTTGAAATCTTGCTGAGCCATAATCCACCTTGTTACAGTAATTATTTTACGGGCTGGTGAAGTTATCTCGTTTTGTGAGCAGCTTTAAAATAAGCTCATCTGTAACCGCAAACACTTGAGAACCTTTTCATATCCTGTGTTAGAAAGCTTTCAGATGTGGAAAGAGGCCACTTGCAAAACGCTGGGTGGAAGGTACAGTTTTGCTTCTCTGGGATGTTTTCTGTTATTTAGTAAACAGTAATTTTATAAAAAGATAAAAAGTTTCAAAACCATTTAGGAATCTAAAGAAGCGGTTAAATTTTGTCAAAACTTTGAGAGCCCTTCTTCCAAATGTGGTGGGTCCTTGGGAAGATGGTTTATAACTAAGCCTGGCTGTGGGGTCTGGCTCCCCCCCTCCCCGACACAGAGCGTGTGCTGGGAGATGTAACCTCCCTTCCACGGCCTGTGTCTGTCTCGTGGATGTCTGTGGGAAAACCTGTGCAGCCCCTCTCAGCTGAGAGGTAAAAAGTCAGCGTTATTTGTAGAAAGCTCCCCTTGATGTGAGAGGGCAGGAAAACTCGATAGGTGCTGCTGACCGCTCGGGCGATGGAAGGTGAGGAGCGGGGGGCAGCAAGCCTTTCCCCTGTTCAGCCATCCCACCAGGTCACTCTTGTCTTTCCTGGTTGGGACCATGCAACTTGGAGAGTTTAAGAAAAAAAAATTAATTAAAACTGGAAATAGGTTTATAGTTACTCCCTGGGACTGTTAATGTATTAAATACTAAAACTTTAGTTCCTTTTTACACGGGGCAGTTCACTGCCATAAGCTACTTACTTGAAGATGTTGTGCCAGAGCCTGAAAATAGTTGGTTTTGCTGTCTTCTAATAACATTTCGTTTGAGATTACCTATGAGAAAAATACTGTTTAATTTCCAGGCTACTATGCCACACTTCCCTGCCTTATTAGGTGGGATTTGTCTTCCCTGATGTGTGCAATACCTCTCCCCGACGCTGTTCTCTCAGCAGTTATCTTCATAAAGTGTGTTTTTAAAAACCTACATTTGTGCAGACATTGCTAGTTTTACAAGAAATACTTTTGGTGTTGTGGGGAACGGTCTGAGGGAAGCAGGAGTGTGTGAGAATCCCTGTCGATGCTCGAGTCTTTCGGGGAAGGGATCGTTGGGGACTGGTGATGCTCTGAGCCCACCGTGTGGGATTCTCCAAAGCGTTAGTTACTTGTACAGCTCTGCTTGCACTAAAGACCTGAGGAAAGAAAAAGAAGCAGCTCTTCCCATGGGTTTTACAGGGAGCAATTAGAAAACCATATCCGGTGAGCTTTCCTTACAAAAATCATTTAAAGCATGTTATACAGAAACATGTATATCTTGTTCCATCCTCTAAAACAGTAAATAAATTCTGTCCTTTTTTTTTCTACTTGTTTGTGAATTTAACCTGCCCTCATAGAAGATGGACCTGTAGTTAAAACTAGTTTTGGATCATGTTGTTTTTCCCCCTGAGCATCAAAAGCCAGATGTTTTCAGTGAAAAGGAAATTAATGGCCTAAATAATGAATGTATTGAAGTACTGTAGCCACAGTCCATGTGCTGCTTTAGGCATTGCTGTTAATGAATCGGGATCGGCCCCACTTCTAATTTTTTGAGTATATTTGTTCTAGATTTTGTAAATGTGAATAAAAGAAAGTCTACTCTGTGGGTTAGCCTCCATCTTTAACAGGAGCAAGGAATGACCTGGAGGGTGTTGCCCCACCTGGGAATAGCTAGAGAAGCCGTGTGGATCCCAGCCCTCCACAGCAGCTCCTTGGTGTCCTGACCCATCCCTAGAGCCGAGGGGGGGCCCACAGCAGGTCCCTCACCCACCCATGTCTGCCAGCCCCTGTGCCAGCAGCGTCCATCTGGGGAGCGCTGCGAGCCCTCAAACTTTATTTCTAAGAATTGTTTTTGTTATGAGCCAGCAGGAAGCTGTAGTGACCATTTCAGAGCATTCGGACAATAATATTTTATGTAAAAAGTTGCGTGGGCAGAGACCTGGCGAGGAAGAGGTGCTATAACAGAGAGTGACCACAAAGTCTCAATTTGCTTTCCTATAACTTTGTTTAAGATTTTTTTTAAATTGTTATTATTATTATTATAATACCTGGACATTCCCACAGAAAGGAGGGACCTTTCCAAGGTTGGTGATGCCTTGACAAGTAATGGTCTTTCCAGCTGGTCTTGTACTCTGAAAGCCTGGGTGCTTCACTGAAGCCTGGTTCTTTCAGACGTACTCTTGAATCAATCACTTTGATTTCAAGTCCAGTGAAAATTTGTACTTCAAACCTCGGGATTTGCCTCTCTACAGTTCCTCGTCTGTCCTTGATTTTACAGCATACCCAAACCCTGCCACCAAAGCAGCTGGTCTAGTAGAGTTCTACCTCTCCCCCTCCTTTTTATCATAACCAGATGCATGACTTGCCTGCTCTTAAATGACACCAGCTTAATGCCCAGGCTTTGAGGTCATGCAACTGGTTACGGGAGTTTCAAAAGAGAAAAACCAACAGTGTCTGTACTTTGCTCATAGTTATGTTGCCATTTTGGAATGAAGTTGTTAGAGGAATAATACAAGTAGCGAGCTGGGTTTGCTTCTCCAGGGATATGTTCAGCATCACAGGAGTGGCAGTACATGCAGTTCAAATTAAGAGGGTACCGTGTTTTCTACTCTGGATGTCTAAATGTGACTGCATTCCAAAAATGTGGACCACCTCTGTCAAATTTGGCGCGTACAGGCCCAAAAAGAGCTATATTTCCATCAATATATGGCGATAGCCTAACATTCCCTGAACGAGTGGGAGGAGTCCTGCTCCTCTGCCAAGCTGCTGGTTAACTGCTGATGCACGCAGAGGTCTTTGTCCTCCAGTGGGTGTTGAAGTTAAAAAGACTTTAGGTTAAAAGACAGCAGAGATCCTTCTCTAGCGAGGGTACCTTTGAGTTGAGGGAGCCTTCTTCCCTACATCTTGCTCTGACATGGCTCAAGGTCACTGCCACAAACTTTTCAAGTTCATGCCGGAGAGCTGCCCGAGCTGTCCCTGGCCACCACGCAGCCGTTGACCTTCCCAGCCCCAGTGACACCAGCCCTTCGGCCAGCCCATGTGGTTTTGGTGAAGGTGCAGCTTGCTGAATAGCCTGAGGAGAGTGTGCTGGATCGCTGTAGGCTTCGGTGAGGAAGGGTTAGTTCATCCTTTCCAAACCAGCCACCTGCAGAATCTCTGTGCGTCTCCTCCTCTGTGAATTACTTCGTTACAGGTTCTTAATGGATGTCTCTCTGGTTTCATCCCTGTATGCTATTTCATTGATGGCCTGATGTTTTACCACAGTGAACAATACCAAAGCATGGGAAAAGTTCTGCAGTGAAGGGTGAGGTTTGGACCAAGAAAAACATCTGAATGAGATATCATCTCCTAACAAAAACACTCATTCAAAAATGCACTCTCTGCAGCAGAATAATTTTGGCATTAGGGGTTTTTTTCGTATAAGTTATTTAGCCTGTATATACTGAGTGGTAAAGATACTTGTATTTAGAAATATAAAGTTTGCAGCCTGTACTCTGCAAGCTCAGGATTGATACCAATGCGCACACAGTACACTGAGGATTTGGGGCCATTTAATTATGGCTATCCCCAACTTGCTACGAAGCAGGGAGGAAGGTTGTTTTGGGAGGTGAAGTAAACTGGATGTCAATGGCACACAAAATTTTGGACCATCCAGGACTGTACTACTAGAGACCTAAATATCTGTATAATGATGTAAAAGCCCTTCCAAACTGCGGTACTGCAACGAAGTACAGGTCAGCCCAGTCGGAAGGTCAACTCTGCCATTCTGTGACAAACCTAGACACGAGCCTTTATTTGCTGAAAGTGTGTGACAACTTCACACAGATACAATATTAAAGGAACGGCAGAATCAAGGATAAAAGTAATTTTTTGTTCTTTTTAATCCTGTGAGCTAAAGACTGTTGCATATAGAGGTTGGCAAAAGTAAATACTTTTAGTGGGCTGGGAGAGAAATCTGTAAAACACACACAGGTACAAATGTAAAGTAGGAATTTTAATGTATATAGTGTTTGTTTATATTTTGAATACATCGGGAGGTCTGCCTGGGTAAGGAACTGGGTGCTCTAGAGAGTGGGAAAAGATGTACAGTAATTCTTCAAAGTTTTGGTGGTTTGAAAGTCACAGGAAGGGAAGAGGTCTGCCTCCTATGGAGAGAAAATATTTTCTTGTACCAGGTCAGTGAACTTCAAATGAAAAAAAATAATAAAAAAAAAATCTTCAAGTAGGTTTAAAGATATTGGAGTGTAACATCTCCTAAGAAATCATTTCAGAGAATTGGCCCAGTGGTCTGAGTCAACAACATGCTTTTATACAGCCGCAGACACGGTGCCGGTGCTGGGAGAGGCTGTTAGGACTGCTGGATAAGCCCGCAGTCATGGAAATATTAATCTGCAGACTTGTAATTGGGAGTGTTTCCACAATCTGCAGAATACACACATGAAATCAAGGTGATACAATGACATAAGCCAGTGGTGTATTATAAAAAGTGGGAATTTAAGCTGGATAATTTAAGCTCTCGTTCATGCTCTTGTACCTTTCCCCTGCCCCCAGTTTTGTTCAATTGGTACTAGTGTGTCAGCCTGGATTTTCAGTCCATTTAATCATCTGCCTCTACCTTTCCCCTTGTTTGTTTCTATCTCCACGCTAAAAAGACTGCTTCTAACATGTTATTGAATAAGGCAGCGCTCTGTATGCTGCAGAGCACTTTCCCTTAGTGGTGATAAAATGGTGATAAAAACGAAAAGTGACACTTCAAACGCAAGCCTGCTTTTGAGCTTCAGTGCATATTGCTTTTTCTCTCCCAAACACAACTCTTTATTTTTTCCTCTCAACAACTGATCATTTTGAAAGAGAATAAGGCTGCACATATGGTACAGCAAGTCTTCCCAATATCTAGCAGTATGATTTGCAAAAATGATGTGACCCATCAAAATATTTGAGCCTACGGTGCTGCAGAAGCTACTGATATTTAGAGGGAGCATTTTCTCTGCTACAAAGGCTTCCATCTCTGCTGGTTTTGTGGGTTGGACTCACCAGTATGCTGCAGCTGCTTTGTGGGGGTGCAGAGCGATGCTAGGCTTGCTTGGGCTTATCTCCTGCCTGGGCTTGCAGCAGCTGTGCATGACCAAAAGAGCCTGGTTTTGGGTGCATCTGCTCCCACCCTCTCTCTGATGGCCTAAACCAGAAGAAGAGTTGCTATGTTAATTATTCCTTCCTTTTAATTAATTAAAGAGGCTCAGAATGTGGATGTGCTGAAGTCTGGCCTCGGGGACGGTTGGGAGAAAAAACATGCAGGCTGAGAGAAAGCTCCCTTGGGAGGCTGCTCGTAGCTGCCCGCCGTAACGCCACCGAAGCAGCCGCCGCGCTGGGGGCCGGGGGGTCTTCGTGCTGCCTTGGCTCTGTGTTCTGCACGGAGCTTCTCCAAACCTTGATTTTTAACCTCGCTCATCTTTTCTTTCCTTCCCCTTACATACTAAGCTTTTTGGCTGTATTTGAAAGATGTTATTGTTTGGATGTATTTGGAAGAAGAAAGCACGTCTTTGCTCCCCATTCCCTCCCCTGCACTCCTGAAGCTGGGGACCTTCAGAAAGCAGTGCTGGGAGGTAATGGGAAAAGCGCTGTCCCCTGTAATCTGTTTCAAAGCTATTCCTCTTATTCATTTCTGTTTGTGCTTAAAACAGTTTTCCAAGATGCCTCTACTGTTTTCCTGAAGCCTAGGGGCAGGGCAGGCTCTTGGTGCTGCTGTGGGCTTGACAGCATCCATTTTTAAATGCTGTCCTTTAAGGATGCTGTGCAGGAATGAGAGCTCCGAAGAGGACCAAAACCGATGGCAGGTTCAGAACCAGTGGGTTGGAGACAGGGCTGAATGAGCTGGGTTGGTTTGGCAGAAAAGTCAATATCTCTTTTTCTCTGTTGGGCTTAGGAAAAGAAGAAATTAGCTCACTGCAGCAAAGATTTTGGGTAAAAAGGCTGGTTAAACATGACAAGAGCCCTGCTAGGAAGGTGAAGGATTCTCTTTGCCATGAGTTTTTGTGAACAGGTTTATCAAAATCCTGCTAGGAGTAACACAGGTGAACTCCATCCACCTCAACAGGCAAAGAAGTTGACTCAAGCTTCCTACCACCTTTCTGGGCTTCTAATGCCTCTGTAAACATAGGAACATAAAAATACTGCTGTTTTCTATACAGGGCTGTGGGGGGGGAAAATGTATGGTATGGTTAAAGTTTTATCACTGCTCTGAGCTATAAAAAAAAATTGGCACTGCTTCCAAAATTGTTGCAGAAAAGATGGATAATTTGTAAGAAAAATATGTGGACCATCCCATCTCCTGTTTTTAAAAACTGGCAGGTTGAAATTATGGTACATGGGCAAAATGTGCCTATTTCTATTTACAGGGTGGGGCTAAAGTTGGTGAGTACATGTACAATGTCACAATAACCTTGCAGAAAACTTCATTAATGTGTAAATCCCATAGAAATGTCCAAAGATTTTTCTCATGTATTGGGCACTTAATGCAATGGCAGCCCGTGGCAAGTGCAAGTGCGAATAATTCTTTAGAGTGCTAAATGGCATTTGTTAAACATGGCGATTGATACCTAGCTACGTGGAGGCCTTATAATAAATGGCCAGATGTTCTTTAAAAATTTAACTTTTCAGAGTGCTGGATTTGCCATGGTTTGTTGCAGCTGGTCTCTGTTTCCACTGGATTCCACTGGACACCTCCGTACATGTCTCCTCCTCAGCCCTCTGCTGCAACAGCCCTTGTTATCCCACAGCTCACCCCTGTATCTACCTGAATATCTCAGTAGCTTGAGGTGAGAAAAGAAAGAGCGATTATTTTTTTTTTAAGTTCTGTCATAACCTTAATGCAGATTTTAAACTGAATTTTGCATTTCATGATTTGTTCTTCCCACACACACACACGCGCATATTCCCACTCCCCCTCAATGAGGTAATTGCATGACAACTAGATTAATATCTTTTACATACTTATTAAACTCAATAAGTGGTCCTGCGCAAACAATTGATATTTAATTACCGTATTATCATCCTACTAAATTTTAATTACTATTCATTTAAAATACCTCATATGTTATCATTCATGTTAATGCGGATTTGTTTCTCTGTAAATGTTTCTCTGTAAATCCTAAATTTAAGTTGAATTTACCTGCAAAGTAATTTGGATTTCTCAAGGTAATTGTGTGCTCAGTGCAGGTCCAATGCACTACAGAAAGGGAAAGTGCAACCACCAGCTGGTCCTGGTCATATTAAAGAGCATATGTTCTTGAACCAGAATTCAGGAAAGGTTGAATGACTTACCTTTCAATTCAGCTTGCAAGGTAATTTCAGCTTAAAAGACCTTAAGCCGGGAGAAATTAATATTTAGTAGTTGACAATAAGCTGATTGTTAAGAACCAGAACAGCTCCAAACTTGGCGAGGAACATGAAAAAAGGACCAAAATCACAATCCTACAGTGAACTTGCTTCTTCCACTGATCATTGTTTTTACCTCTGACAAGTATCAATTTTCTAGATCTCATCCATGAGTCACTTAATTACTCCTCAGAGAAAGGAAAATACATGATAATTCTTGTAGTGAAAAAACAACCACCTCTGATGGGTAAAATCATCCCACCGTGTCAGCTCCCGCAGCGGGAGGCAGATCAGCATCTCATGATCAGGTGTGTTTAGATCTCTTTGGTCTTGTGTTTTATTGGTCAAGGGTATTTAAAATGAAAAGGAGTTATTTTCTATTTTTCTGTATATAAGATCTGGTGCAGTTGTCGATGACTCTACCGAGGAAGGTCATATGCTCTGAATCAGAGCACTTTGCTCAGCTCCTTCTTGCTGTCTTGTTACGTTCATTGAAATTAAACCTCTTCAGAGAGCTCTTCAAACCTATTGTGCTTTTCACAACCAAGCATGCGGAACTATTAATATCTGTACTCTGGCAGCAAGATTTCCCAAACTTCTGCAGAATCTCGATTTTTCTTCTCGTCTTTGCAGTTTCTATAGGTGGTACTTGATCCCATCTATTTCTTTTCATTGCGAAAAACAGAGACTCAGCTTGGTTCTTACAAAAATCAGAAATTTAGAAGGTCTTTTTTTTCCACCTAAACCATAGATTATAAGAAGGAAGTTTAGTAACAGCTTGGAAAAGGCTTCTTCCACATGGTTCAGTAATTTGAGGGAATTCAGTTTTGTGGGGTTATTTTTGCTGCTGTTGCTTAGTTATCTTCCCGAAAAGTTCACGTAAAGAATTGCCCTTCTTGTATCAATATCATAGACTAGTTTGGGCTGGAAGGGACCTTTAAAGGTCATGTAGCCCAACCCCCTGCAATGAGCAGGGAATATGCTAAAATTTTTATTTTTTTTAATTTTTACTGCAACCAGGAGGTTTTTCTTGGGCAATTAACTGTGTGACTCAGTCCCATAAGCGCCTGTAACGACTTTATAGCCTGTCAGTGAGATATAACCTATTGACTTTCCTTTGGTTATAGGACTATTACTTTCCTGATTGATTTAATCATTCCGTGCTACCTTTATCTATCCCCTTGCTTTTATGAAACTCTATTGACTAGCAGATCTTTTAAGGACTGATCCAAGGGCAAGCAAGATCGAGAGGAAGACATGGTAGCCCTCAGACCTGTCTCTTGGATCTTGCTCCTGCCTGAGGTGGGCTTTACTCATGGACCCGTACCAGAACAGACCTCTCAGTATGATAATATACTATCTGTGTATGTTTCTATCGGTATATTTATCATAATGCAGAGCAGGCAATCTCCCCTGTTCACAAACCACAGAACTGGGGTCCCGTGGAATTATTGCTTTGCTAATTACACCAGGTTTGGTTCATATTTTACTCAGGCAAACAGCCCCATTCCCTTCAGGTGAGTTTATTTGCATGAATTGTAACATCTCCGGATTGGCATTTCTATAAATCAGTGAGAAATACAGAGTTGTTTCTAGCCTGTGTATAATGGGCATAATAGAGCCTTAATTTTCCTGGCAATATTTAGTATGCCAACACTTTCGCATGACCAATTTACTTATTGGAATGAAATTTGTACAATGTATTAGTGGTGGGGACAATTGAACTAGAACTTTTAAACCAGTGCTGGCCTCCAGAGGAGGTGAATCGGGCGCAGGGAAGGTACGTGCCGGGAGGCACCGGGAGCCCAAGCCGCTGCCGCCGCTTCGTTTGGCCCGAGCGACAGAACGGAGAAACTCCCTGACCTGGGCTCCGCCGTGCTTGGACCCCACCTATTGTAATTTTTATAACACATATTCACTATAACACTTTAACTAAGAGTTTGTATATTAAATTATGTTAGATTACACTATTGAATGGCTTATAGGATATAGCTAGTACCCGGGAGGCTAATTTGTTTGCATTAGTTGGACGGGTCAACTGCTTCAAACATGCAGATTATAGAACTACTGGTAGATTGCATTACACAATTTAAATAAATAGTAGCAATTTGTCAATGTCATCTTAGCTTCAACATTTTCCTTTTAAACCCCAGGAAATGGTAGTTCCAATTAAATTGACCTTTTCTTTTCTGCATCTTCATGTTATTAGTAGATAATGCTTAGTCTTTTAGCAAGTAAAAAAAAAAAAAAAAAAAAAAAAAAACAAAAAAAAAAAATTCAAAAGAAATTATGCGCTTTTAGTAAACTTACAAGAAAAAATTACCTTCTTTATAAACAAATGAATCAAATTTAGCCACCCAGTAAATTCTACAGGTCAGATATACATGTATACGTCAGTAATAGATTAAGACACATGAATTGCTGTATCTCAATGATGAGGTCTTTGGTTTCAGGGGACAACTTCAGGTTCTCATCACTGTAAAGCTTTAAGTTGTGCTATTCATTTCAGACACAAAGCAGCCAAAAATACACAACGGCTGAACTGCCCATACACAAACCACTCAGCAAATCCTAGAGGTCTGGAATGCTAACTCGCTGTTGGGAGCTGGCTGTAGGTAGGTGTCTGCCTTAGTCTTGTAGCCCTAAAGGAACCGGATTTGAAAACCTGGGCCTGGGTGCCTTACAGTAAAATGGAAATGGTGAAATACTGAAATTGTCACGTAACGTAGAAGAGTTTGGCTGCAAGCATCACCCACGCAGTAACACTGTGCAACGCAGGTTTTCCTATGTCCATGTGCACAAAAAAGTGTTTTATTTCTCTGATGTCCTCCTGACAAACATCAGCAGTAAGCTTGAGAGCATCAGAATCAGAATTTGCTCCAGTTTTGGTAATGCAGATAGTTTTGAAGACATGGCAGCCTGAGGCTTTTGGGCAAAATTTGACCAGAGGGAGATACCTAAAACTTTCTCAGTGCCTTGGGCAAAACAGTGAGACAGGAACTCTAGTACAGCTGTATCCTGGTGGTCTTTAGCTGTGAAAGGGAGTAGCTCTCTGTAAATTAGAACATTTCAAAACTTCAGGTTTTGCTGACAAGAGTTGGATTACTTTTAGTTGTTCAGGCTGAAAAGCGTTCTGAGCTACTATTCTTGCACGAGCACTTTGTGACTAAAGCTAAAGCAAGAGCAACCAAAATGTGGAATCGTGGAAAAGAAAAATTAGTTTTAAAGGAAGATACCATCTTCTCTGATGGAATCCTAAAAAAACCCAAACCAAACAAACAAAAAAAAAACCCCACAAAAAAACCCCACCCCAAACTCAACAACAACAAAACCCCCTCAACCAAACAAAAAACCAACCACCCAAAAAACCAGCCTCACTGCTGTTCACCCATCTTCAGTGCTGTGAACAGAACAGCAGTTCTCGTGAGATTCAAATTGATCTCAGTCATCAATTGTTTTACTCCTCTGCTTTATTGGAAAATACATCTGTTTTCTAATAATTTCCTTTTGGGCACTGTGCTAGGCATCACTCACTGATTCTGTTGCTTTGCTTCAAGGTGCATCAGTTAGCTTTGCATAATCTTAGCATTTGAGTTGATAGGTTTCCATCAATTCCTCACACCACGTAACAATAGATCCTAGAAACAGAAACGAGCCAATTTCTTGTGCCACCCTTTATCACACCTTCTGTTTTTGTGATACTTTCTTCTCATAGTGTCAGGAGCACCCAGCAAAGCTCCTGCTTACACATCAGCAGCTTTTGGAAGGTTACAATAGCATTGCCTTTATACACTCACCTACTAATTAAAAGGACTTTTTTTTGCCTTCCGAACATGTAGAATTAGCACATTCCAAGGCTGAATGGTACAAGCGCAGAGCACAGGATATTTAAAGTTTCACTTTATTTAGTATTCAGTGTGTATCATTCAGCAACCACCATTTGAAAAGAGGCCAGAAAGCAATCTTAACAATATCCCATGTGAGAAAATGATTCAAAGTTTTGGAGAAAGAGATAATTCTGTAATCTCTGTGATCTAAAATGGAACAAAGGACATGACCTAACACATTAAATACAAGAAAAACAGATTCTTGTTACTTTCATTTCTGACTTCTCAGAAAGCAGACACAGTAGGCACGGATCTGAACTCATCGTGTTACCATTAAACTGAGTAGCTGATGCTCAGCAGTTCAAAATAGCCCAGCAAGTGGATGCAAGTAAAGGGGCTGACCTCCCCTTTCCCACTTTTGGCTGGAGGAATGCCCCATTTGGCTGATCCCCAGGCAGAAGGTAGCAGTGTAAGGGACTGTTCAGGCTTTGGACATGCTCCTGAGGCTCTGAGATGTCTAAAGAACAGCTAGATTTTGCAGGGAGGAAAAAAAATGGACAGGTGAAGGACCATCACTTCTGGATTTTTTTTTCCTTAAATGTGAATCAAGATAAATATAGACAGACAATTAGAAAAATGCAAAACTTCAATTTGAGAAAATAACTGCTATCATATTTTAAGGTTATTTGAAGAATTTTTGCTTGCATGTGCTTAATGTACTATTCACTATTGAAGGTGATACTGCACCTCTTCTCAGCATCTTCACACGTGCGGTTCCATAAAGTACACTGGTTTTGTTTGAATCCAGGTACTAAAATGCAGTAGTAAATTTTATTTTTTGGTTTTGTTTTTTTTGTGGATTTCATAAATTTCTCCTTTGTGATCGATCAATGTTTTTTAAATTTCTTTGAGTAGCTGCCACAGTTCTTTCCGAGTGACAAGAAGAGACTAATAACTTTTAGGAGGTCTATCCTGACTGTTTCTGGGTATTGTCAGTCTTTGGCTGGTGAGTGTTTCATAGGAAGATTCAAGGATTTCACAAACACGAGGTGGCAAAAACCTGCCTCATTGAAGAATTGTTATCCTTTTTTTCTTTTTTCTTTTTCTTTTTTTTTTTTTTTTAACTAGTTGGCATGCTGCAGATGAAAAGCTTATTCATTTCTGCTGTTAGCTGAAAAATCTGAGTTGAGAGCTTGAGCGTGTACCCGACAGATAATCAATGCCACATCCCTTTAAGTGGCTACTGTGGCTGGGTGGGTATCAATAGCAGACTTTTAGGGTTGACACTTTCTTCATTTACGTGTGTGGTGTGTGGACCTCATCTATTCCCAGGTACAACACACTCTGCGCCGGTGCAAACTCTGTTGACTTCAGCAGAGGCAGACTTGATTTGCAGTGGAATTGGTTAGCAGGGAGCCAGGTCCTGCACATACACCAACGGTTTCACGCCACTCCACTGCTGTCACTATTCATTGCCAAAGAGCTATATCCTTTTATTATCAGCTGGCAACAAAACAAGAGAGATGCATACCACAGAGCAAAATAAGTCAGAACCAATTAACGTTTGTACTCTTCTCAAAGAATCGTTTAAGGATAATTCTGGAAATCCCATGGTTGCAGGTTATCTGCGGTGTATTCTCTTGTGTTAACTGTAGGCAACCGAGGCTGGAGCAGAGATGAAATGAAATAGCAAGTACATGAAGGTTAGTCAGCAAATTAAATAGGTATACACTAATTGCTCTTTTTCCTTAAGTGACTCCATATTGTAACAGCGCTCGGATAAAAAAATTATCTTCTCTTCCCCATTTCTGTAGTTCGCACATGTCCAGATAAAATAGCATGGCATTGTGTTAGTTGGTTACTGAGACTGAATCTGCATAAACCAGTTTTTGATCTCTCTGAATCTGTTTGAAAAGGAATTATTTTGGTGCCTTTCTGAGCGTGCATGAATGTAACGATTATCGTTTCCTTTTAAAGTTCAACCCTGCTGCCAAAGGGAAAGTTTCTCAGTGTAGGGAATGAGTAAACAGTAGCTTTTGGTTGTTCCATCATTCCGTATAAATGAACTGCTTTAATTGATTCTAAATGCAATTAAATAAAATTATCTATAAATTGGTAGACATATCCATGACTGTGAATAAAAATTGAGCCTGTCTGAACAGGCTTTCTTCTTTCCGATAAACATCGTGATGTCACAGCCTTCGATTTTGTGACTGATGTATGAAGCAGTTCCTTCCAGATCAAGGCAGATCTCCACTCGGGCACACCAGAGCTTTTCCACCTTCTGGTTCAGTGAACAAAAATCATGCCTGATTATGTGTAAAGATCTTTATGAAACCGCTGTATGTGCATTCCTTAAATACCGTTGAGAAAATGTATGTGTCCACCATAGATCTGCAAAGAGACTGTGATACAGTGGACATAAAGTGTGTATGGAAATGCAGGACACTCTGTGTGTTTGGGCAAAGGATGGATCAGACAGTGCAGGGAGTTATTGGGGGGGGGAAAAAAAGCAGATACTGTTTTTAATCAGTACAATCTAGTCAGAGCTCAAGCAAAAACGATCCCAGTGCACTCGCATGCCTGCTGGGTCGAGCTCTCCATCCCAGCACCCTCCACAGTGCATCGCCCCAGGGAAGCGAGCTGGAGAAGGCGTGCTCAGAGACCTAGGGAAGAGGCTCCTGTTAATAAGGTGGGAGACTCTAGGAGTTTGTATAGAAAGAATAAGGTTTCTCTGTTAAGTTTTGCTATGCAAAATTTTTAAATTATGCACAGAGAAATGACTCCTAGGGGATGCATCTGTCTATACACTGTATGACTGTGGCTGATGCCTCTCTGGGTGAGAAGGACCTGAAGGAAGATAGTACAGAGCAGGGAACAGCCGAGCTCAGGGAGGCTGATGCTGGCGTGGGTTTAGATGCTAGCTCAGGGGACAAGAAGAGAGAATACAAATTTGTTCTGTTCATAGTACTCGCTGGTACCTCGCCCTGTACTCATACAACTCATACTGCTTTTCGTGTTGACAGTCATTGCCAAGGCTTGACTTTGGGTCTACTCTGGTTATGCAGGCTTTTGTTACTGTCCTTCGTCTGTCTTAAGATGCACTGTAGGGATTTTTCAGTATTATTATTTAACACTGATATTGATTTTTCTGAAGAGTGCCTTTAAAAGAATTACTCCTCATCAGCTATGTTGATATAAAAGCATAGTTACTATAATAATGGCCTTTGAATCCTGTCCATTAAACTTTGACATTTGAAGTGTTTACTGTGAATACATATTAAGTTTCTCATTAAAGACAAGGTCTGGCTTTCTTGAAGTGACTCTTAGAATAAATCAGTCTAATCCAAAATAAATACAAAGATGGAGAATTCATAACAAGCCGCCTTGTACATTCTCTGTGTGTAAAACAGCAACTGCTTTTGTGGCAGAAAGATTTCATTTTAGTGTCTCCTCTTTGGCCCTCAAGAGAAAAAAAATAAAATCTATTCATTGTGTATAAAACCTTTTGCACTTTGACATAAGTCCTTCCAGCAGAATCCCTTTTTTTATTGAAACAAACTTAAACCATATTCCATTTCACAAAAGCGAAATGTGCTGAACATGTGCTTTTTAAAATAGAAGCATGTGCATCAACTCTTCTACAAGAAGATACTTTCTGAGAGTAGTCTCTTGGGAAGGTCCATTACCCAAAATCCAGCGAGCACAGGAAAAGGGTGAAACAGTATTAGATCAAGCTTTACTAAGCTGGATGGCCCAGGCTGTGGAATAAGTGATATTTAATATGTGCACTTCGAGGCTCCTGTTGAGTGCCCTGTTTGGTAACCCGGATCAGGATGCTTGTTTAGTGGATAAAAGTGTAACTTTAGAAATTGGCAGGAACTTTCTGTGCTTGGCCACCTGTACTCTCAGCCAGATATGGTGTAAGGAGACTCAGACAAGCACACTTTTCAAAGTTTGTTCTGTTTCACTTCCTTACAACTGCCAGGTTCAAAGAACCATTTATTTAAAAAAAAAAAAAAAAAAAAAAAGCTTTGCTCAGTTCAAACATGCATTTATAAAGCTCACTAGTCTTTATGATCAAGCTCATACTTTGTCTTCCCGTTACTAAAATAATACTTTTATCCTGCCCTCTTTTCCCCCTCTCATCTGTTTTGTTATGAAAACTTAACTATAATGAAGGTCTCAGGCATTGTAGTTTCCAGGCAGTATGATACCATAAGTAATATAAAATAGGATTCTTTTTTTGTGGAGTTTTTCCTGTCAATAATAATTGTATCAAAAATAATGCGAACTCCCACCGAAGCCTGCATAGTCAATCAGCATAAAGTATTAGCACTTCAGGGACACAAAGGCTCTGAGCCTGATAAAAGAGATTGGACTGAGAATTTTGACCTAAGAATATAATAATGTCTTCCAAGATCTCATTATGCCCGTGCCCATTCGAAACCATCTGGGGCCCAGAATAATAAAAGGAGTGGTGTGAATTTATGAACCCATAGATCTAACCATGCCCCCTTGGATATTGTGTTGGATTAGTAGATTTACTGCTAATCCAAACACTGAGGGCAAAATTATGTCTTTACATCTGCACTGCGGATCTCCGAGAACTGCAGTAAGTTAAACGCTTGAAGGGTTGACAGCAGCTCCCCTGCTTCAGGCACAATCTTCTGGCGCCCTGCCACCTTCCCAAAAGTGCAGCTCCTCAGATGCACGTCCTCCACGTCTTGCCGTGGCAGCGCTCCAAAGGGAGATGCCGCCTCGCAAATGAAAGGGGCTTGTGAGCAAAAAGTCACTGCTCCCGCCTGTAACAGGTGGGAGCAGTGTCAGCGTGGTGCAAATAAGGCACAGTTGGCATGGGGAAGATTGATCCGTCATGTTCAAGTTGCCTCAGGTGCAGAGCCCAAAGAGAAGAGTCTCTACATTTAATTGGGGGTGTCTTCAGCTAAATAAAATAGTCAGATGCAAATCCTTTTCCTAAGGGGCAGCCATGTGGACTTGTGACCTTTCTTTGAATGGTTTGGAGCCCAGAAATCAATGATTACACTAAATCCATAATTATATTCTTTTCATCTGTGGCAGGGTACTGATAGCATGACAGATGTGAGACCTTGAAAGCATGGAAACTTCAAAGACCATTGAGATGTGTTAGACACCATGGACATGTGGAGCAGTAAAAAATAAAATTAAAAATAGAAAAAGACTGCTCTACTAATGCTTGAGGTGATCTCTCTCCTTCACATGTATATGCACATACATGTACACACACACGTACACACATTTACACACATGACATGGGACCCTGGAGTCCCCAGGGAAGAGGAGAGGGAGTAACCGCTGTAAATCCGCAACCTTTGGCCAACTAGAAGAATTAAATGTTTTAATTGTCATCTTGTCTGGGCTCAAAAGGCTTCCCAAAGAAAGAAGGGGATGGGCTGGGTCTGGAGAAGTGGCTGGAGACGCTGCTTGGAATTAAGAAAGGTGACTGTGTTCCAGTATCTCTTATGCTGCTGCTGGGTAACTTGGCCAAGCTGGTATGTTCTTTTAGATGTTTCTCAAAAATATGTTTTTGCCTTTAAAGAAGCAGAACTATGTTACGGTTATTTTTGTGTCTTGCAATAAGATGCTGCAAGAAGAAACACTGGGTCAGCATGAGGAGGGCTGATTGCAGTGGGTTATAAGGGAAGCTCAGCCTTCACACCATGGTCCCCAGGCAGAATGAGGGAAAGATGACATTTGAAGGTCCATGACCCCACCCCAGAGATGCTCCCTGGAGGATAATTAATAATGTTTGCTTCTTGAAAAATTCTATGTGAATTAGGTATTTTGGGATTACCGTTAGAAATTAATTTGCCTGAACTGCATGGTAATGTGTCGAAAGCACACGGTAAATGCAATTATTTGTGTGTTCCTGGCATTATACGGACACCCGTAACTATAAATGGTGGATCAGGAGATGATAGTATGAAGCGCACAGATAAGATAAACTGAAGATTTGTGGTGGCTACTGTCAATACAAGAAACTTGATAATGATATAATCCAATCTCACACACAATTTCTTTACATTAATAATGTGGAAATGCAAGTTGAAAATTATTAGGGTTGTGGGTTTTCTGTAAAATTTGGAACTTCAATACTACGTTACTTTCTGAGTTCCAGTGTAGAAATATCAGAAATTAAAAAAGCACATAAAGATGCAAAATCTCCCCAATATTACAAGAATTATTTGGTTTCTAAGGCAAGATCAGAAGGTTTATGTCTTTAGTCTGATCCTGAAATCCCAAAATACTGGACTGTCACTGATCTCTAAGTCTGAAACGCCTGAACGATAACGAGCCTAGTGGTCTCTCTTGGATAAAAACCCCAGATTTTGAGGAAACACCCCTTAAGAGGATGATTTTTTTTCACAAATACTTGTTGTTTGAAGCTGGTTGGGCATCTCTAAGACGTGTCTCATCAGAGATGTATTAACAGGCAGAGTATAGCACAAGCAGCAAAGTGCACATGAAGTTTATCTCATACCTGTACAACCCACAGAAAACTAGCAAAGCTTTTGAAAATATCCAAATCTGAACACACCAGTAACTCCAGCAGCTTCTCTCCGCTCTCCCTGTGCAATCCCCAGCCTGAGACAAGCCCTTCCGTCATCTTTCTCCTTTGCCATCTTTGATATCATTTACGATTCATTTTCCAACTGATCTTTCACTAGTTTCTCTACTTATTTCTGTCCTTTGGTTCTGTTTCTTCATCATACCACTCCAATGGCGCTGCTTAGCAGGCACGCTGAGTGTTTCTGTTCCTGGTCACCAAAGGAGCATCTTCTGGGAGGCCGCTCGTGTAAAGTCAGCCAAATACTTGCAGAGAATTTAAAGATATCTGGACAGAGCTGGTTGCTTATATCTCTTAGGTCAGCTTCTTGGAGGCAGATTAATTGTTGAAGTGATGCACTAGTTGCATATGTATTATATAGTCATTTTATCACTTATGTAGACTCCTGTGAAAGGAGTATCATACCCATTCCTCAAAATATTCAAATCTTACCTTTTCTGACTAGCACAGGGGGCACCAAGATGAACAAACTAGTTATACATGCATGGAAAGTAGCAAGCTGAAAGTAATTGTGTATTCAGTTTTAATGGAGCTGAATCTCCTGCTGAGATTTCAATATCTGACAGCATTGCTTTCATTGCCCCAAATGCCCAACCTTTTTCTAATGTTTGACCTTGGGTATGATTATATTTCTGTATGTATCTCAAATGATGCAAAATCATTTGCCTATATCAGTCATCTCTCACTGACAGTCCTGTTCCAGCTCATGGCAGAAGAGAACAAGTCTGATGGCAGTAACAATAGCTAAAATGAGCTTTGATAGATGTTCCTACCCTTTCAATAAATACATAAAGCATCTCTATAATGTCATTTTGTTAACTGATAAACAACAAAAGGATGAAGGCATTCACTTTTAACTATATTGCGTGTCGTTATTTTCTCATTGCCTTACTTAGTGTATATAAGTAATGTGACCTGCGGAACAGAGGAGAGGGCTGTTGCTTTCAGTGCTGGTTATTCATTTTCTTCTCTATCCAGAGGCCCACCTGCTAAATGAGAGCTGTGCAGGTGTGTGACAGGCTTTACCACAGCAGTTTTGCCCCAACATATCGACCCACAAGCCTGGGTCTGTTCTTGGTGCACTCTCAGCGAGACTTCACATAACCCACGGCGCCAGCTTTACATCTCTCCGTGCGAGGTCAATGTGCCACACCGGCTCCTCGCAGAAATGCCATTCTTTGTGCTCACCTCTTGGGTTTTTTTTTTCTCCAGCTGATCTAACCCTGTCCCATTATTAGCCTTGTACTGTTTGCTCTAGAGATGCTCCTGTACAAGGCACCTTGCCGGACAGGGCAGAGATGGGTGCAGGAGGCAGCCTGTCAAAGGCACGGTGCGGTGGATGGCGTTTACAGATGCGTACAGGGGTTTGGGGGTGATGTAACTAAATTACCAAGGTTAAGGAGAGAAGGAGAAATTGCATCCCATTCCTTGTATCGCCACAGTGAAATGGTCATTGGAGAGGAGCTGGGAGGCAGCGGTGCTGGAAGCCTTGGTGGGAGTGATGAAGAGGGTCTTCCAGATAGATGGGGACAAAGGGACCATGTTTTAATGGCAACTCCAACTGGCAGTCGCCAGTTGTTCCTGTACTGGTAACAAGAACGTACCCCTAAAGAGAGAAAATTTGATAGTAGATTCTTTTTTTAGGTCTGTGTAAGCTGGGCACATTATTTTAATAGTACACCATTAAGGTATTTATCTTAATTTAAAAAAATAATATTGCCCTTGTTGTTTGCAATTGCCCACTAGAAATGAAATCCCTTTCCTGACCGAGTATCCTTTACAATCCTGAGCTGGTTGTTGTTGCAGGTTGCCTCGGGAATACCGAGTTACTGAGTTTCAGACTTTCTTCAGAAATACTGAGGGGAGTTTAACAGCATTTGAAAACAGAGATAAAGAAATACACGGACCATGCAAACAAAAGTAAGTGGGATAAAAAGAGTTGTGTTTACTGGAGTGGTGAAAAAAAAAAAAGGTCCACAAAGAAGCCCCTTGGTCTGATTACAAGACTTGTTAGGGATGCAGAGCACTGACCAAGTTCACTGGAGTCTGAAATCCCAAGGGCAGTATTGGGTTTCTTTCTGCGGGCTCCAGAAGGTGATTTAATAATTCATTTGAAACTGTGCAAAACTTTCTGTTGACGTACTTCACTCCCTCTTCAAGCAGATTTTGAGTTTTGCTCAGAGATTTTAACCCGGTATTGAGGAACTGTAAATAGATGGAAATCTAAACCCCTGGACTAGAAAGAGCGTTTCACGCGTGCCTGGGTGAACACGGGCAGTCTGACAACTGGTTTGTCTGAAATTGCAAAGAGGGCACGGGCAGGCGTGGTGTTAAATCTGCTATTGCTGTACTGTGTGCAGCCTCTCTGCTTCCCAAGAACAAGGACAAAGAGAAATTAAGGCGGATACAGACGCTGGTGTGTAAAAGGGGGTGAAGATTTAGTGCTGTGAGCTGCTGCAAGCAGCAACCCTAGTGGTGTGAGCTCCTGCTAGACAGCACAGCATAAACTGCACTGTGCTCTTGTTTAAAAAGAACAAATCAAAAACAGACGCAAAAAAATCATCAGACATGGCAAGTAGCCGGTGTGCATGTCTCCCACGGGGCTGTTCAGAAATGGGTGTTTTGGAGCATTTTCTGTTGCCCTGTTAACGCGCCCCATTCTCCTGGCAGCCTGTTGGAGCACTGACCGGGCTCGTCCCTTGCAGCCTCCGGGGTGGCCTGGGCTGGGCACTGCTCCGTCCTGACCTCCGGCAAGAAGGCATTGCCGAGGAGGTGCGCCATGTGTTGCTTGCACCGAGGAACAAGCCCAACCCCAATGCCGAGGTGGTGCCTGTCACCCTGCAACCGCGCTATGGGGTGTGACACCTCTTTGCCAGCTGTGCTGACCCACAGGGCCCTGCTGCCCTGGCACAGTGGGGTTGTGGCATGGGGCTGTGGCCGAAACCGGGCTCGTACACCCTAAATATTACACAGCGTGAGGACTCACACCTTGAAAATGGTGTTCAGGGTTGGGCCCCCGCTACAGGACAGACGCTGAGGGGCTGGAGCGTGTCCAGGGACGGGCACGGAGCTGGGGAAGGGGCTGGGGCACCGGCTGGGGGGGAGCGGGTGGGGGGGCTCAGCCTGGGG
>JAVJGI010000037.1:21677538-21719182 GCA_035590275.1 Ibycter americanus
TGGGATATTAGGAGAAATTCCTTCACGGAAAGGGTGGCCAGGCACCGGGACAGGCTGCCCAGGGACCGGGTGGTGTCGCTGTCCTTGGAGGTGCTCAGAAAACACGGTGCTTGGGAACATGATTTAGTGATGGACTTGGCAGTGCTGGGTCAACAGTTGGACTTGATGATCTTAAAGGTCTTTTTCAACCTAAATGATTCTATGAAATTGTATGTTTTTCATGTCTATAGCGACAGTGATGTACAAAAGCTTTCTGCTACCACAGGTGACATTGTAAGCCAGGCACAGGAGGTGGTTACAAGAAGTCTAGCTGTCCCAGTTCTGCTGGTGAAGTGAAGGAAGGTTGCATGGTCCTGCAGGCTAAACACTTTTAAGTCTTGACTTGTTAGTTGTTCGGGAAATTGCATATGAAAGATAGCAAAAGAACACAAAGGTTGAAAAATTAAACACTGAAAAGTAAGAAAAATGCTAATACAACCATATACATATATTTACATGTATGCATACTACAGTATTGACTTTTGTTATGCAGTGTGCACTAAAATGACACCTCCTTCTCTTTCAGCAAGTGTGGTCTTCTCATGCTCATGAGTTATTTCCCACTCACGATCCAAGCTTTGGGTTTTTCCTTATGGATTCTCCTCTAATGCTCTCATCATGGCTTTTTACAATGAACTAATCTATGCTGCTTCTGTGAGTAGTGGTGAAGTATCCCGTTAGTGCGGAAGGAATGGTTGTCTCCGTTTTAGATCTTCGCAATCAGGCACCGAGGTTGAAGGTGTTTCCAAAGCACCAAGAAATCGGTGGGATACAGCTGCTGAGGTACCGCAGGTTTGCTGTTTCACAGGTGTTACCCCTAACAGCTCCTTGGCGAACAGGTGCTGCTGCTGGGACAGGGTCTTTCAAGCGACTTGTTGCACATCTGGATGGGAGCAGCTGCCGCGCTGGGTGGCAGGGTGCTGTGCTGTGCCGAGGTACCATCTTTGGTCCCCAAAGCAGCACACGTGTGTGATCACCGCCGGAGCCTCATCAGCTCAGACACAGCAGCATGCTGGTACAGCGATGCTGCCTTGGGGACCCAAATGGACTTACTTGTTCAGTGCTGGAGATGGGATTTGCATTTCAGCACATAGATGTAGTCTTAAATGGTGACGTGGGTTTTTATCCTTCTGGCTTCTTTCAGCTCATTCACTGCGTATCCAACAACTACAGACAGCAGCAAAATAAAAATCCTGATTTATTTCCATGCACAGTCATTCCTATGCACTTATGAGACTGGGTTTCTCTGGAAAAAAAAAAAAGAAAAGCCGCCTGTGAGCAAGTAATTAACAACTACATCATAGTGAAGACAGGCAAGGGCCAAATTAAAGTTGCAGAGGGACCTTTAATTCTAGCATTTCCTAGCTATTGAGTGCTTCAGTGTGTGGTATTAGCAACCTTTTAGCCTAGTTTTTAATACAAGCATGCATTAACAGGAAGGGAAGGGCGGTGTTTTTGCCGTGCAGGCTGCAGGGAGCCCAGGTCGATGGCTGGGGAGCCTCGCTGCACGGGGCTGCTCGGTCGATGTTTGCATCCGAAGGTGCAAGGACAGGGAAAGCGTGGGAGGATGCGGACACGGCGGAAGGGATTCATGTACCGTGGTGGGAAAACACATGGTGGTTACAATCCAAGTTAGCAGGGAGGTGGTGTGAGGGTCCCCAGCAGAGCGGCGCTGCCGGCAGGAGCTGAGCTTACTGCTGGTGGACCAACATCAGGCTGGTTTAAGAGTGGCTCACCGGCATCCTTAAAAACCTGTGTTGTCTGAGTTTTGCACTCTTTCTTTAATGTCTTCATTTTAGCTCTTCTTATTTTACAACCAAGTTGCTTAATGTTATCTGAAAAAAAAAACCAAACCACGCTATCAACAGAAATGAAATATCAATACAAATAAATGTAAAAATGGAATTTATTTCCAGTTCAACTTTAGATAGAAATCCTTAAGTTTCTTTACCTAAGGTGGCCTAGTTATGAAAATATTTTGTAATTTTGGGGGAACTGGTTTTGTTCCTCTGGAATGAAAAGTATGTTTCACTGGAAATCCATTTTTTTCTGGGAGGAAGGAAAGAGTTTAGTGAAAAAAATTTAAACCTATTTGAATATTTTGTTGAACATTATCAGAAAATTCTTCCAATAAATTGATGAAGTGCTCTCTCAGCTTTCTAAACAGGGGGATATATGACTAACAGCTAAACAACACTTCGCCTGTCCTTGTGGAAGACCCTCTGTCACCACCATTGCCTAGTTGTGTATCAGAATTCAGGGCTTCACTGTTATTCTGTATGGCCACAAAACCACCCAAACCTCGTCGTCAGATTTGACTATAACTCTAAATGAGAGCAAAACTATATGCAGAAACTCAGTTCTAGATTTGATAATGTAAGGGGCCACTAATATTCTGTCTAAACATTTCAGTGTGTCTGGACTACATTGCTGCTTATTTTAGTATTTTTTTTTCCTGGGCACTTGATTAAAACTTTGGAAAGAAATGCATTTTTTATTTTTATTTTATCTCTGAAATATGATTATAAATGACCTTTGATAAAAAGTTAACAGAGAATATGTCGGGAAGCAGCTCAGAAAGAAAAGATTAAAAGCAGACAGTCTAGAGAGGTGTTTAATTTCAATTTTCTTTGTGGTATAAGAAATCTGTAGATTTTAAAGCCATCATGCCATAGTTACTTTTATCAGTAGGGCTCTTTTGTTTTGTTCTGCCACCTAATTCTTTTGATGACAATGAGTCCACAGTTTTCCAATGACTGATTTCGATTTGCATGTTATTGTCAGCCTTTTATATTTTATCATATCTCCACTTTGGTTTTTATGCAGATCCTCACATCAGAAGGCAAGGGCAGCCTGAGCTAAACAGCTGGCTGGATTTGCATGAAAATGGACTGCCCTTTTTCATTTGTTTGTTCTTTGGAAATTACAGTAGGTGAGTATCTGACTCAAATTTCCCAAACAAATAAAGATAAAACTTCACAGATATTAAACTGGGGAGCATTAAACTGTATCATTTTACATATAAAAAGAAAAGGATTAAATAGAATTAGTCTGTTGAGCTGACTGAGGAGAAACAATGTGAGTGACGGTCTGAAAACTAAAGATACAAAAGAACTGCGGTATCTTCAAGAGATTTTTCTCTCCAAATATTTTCCTTTCCCATGTTTAAAGGATAAACACTAATATAAATATTTCCCTTATGAATTTAAGATATTTTTGCTAGGGAAAAAGAAAACCATAATCTGTTTTAAGTTGTCATATATTTGATAGCATTCATGTATTTTAGGTGTATATTTTATATACTGAGCAGTTAACAGAAACCCCTTGGCAGTGGATATTCTTTATAGCTTGGACTGGTGGTGTAAACCAGCCAAGGTGTAAACGTGACTGGGGCAGATGCCATTCAGAAGCCCGTATTGTTTCAAGGAGGCCAGATCTGCAGGGTGAGGTAAGATCTTTTATTAGACTGGCTGATATGGATGGAAAAAATGAACAAGCTTTGGGGCACACAAGAGCTTGATAGTTGACAGATATGAGCTTTATAGATTTGAACAGTAAGGTATCAAAATAACACATGGCACAACTTGGAGTTGTCAACAGACTTATAAATTATTTAGAGCATGTGTGCCCTTGTGTGCCTGCGAGCTTGTCCGTCTCTTTCCACTTAGGCTGCTTGAGCTTATAAGAGACATAGCCACTCCCTGCATACCTTACCTCTCCTCTGTCTTTAGGCCATCTCAGAAAGAAAAGCACGACTATAACAGTAGTTTAAACAAAGGTTTGGAAAGAGTAGAGTTTATGAAGTCTACCTATAGGATGGGATTTGCCTGTTTTACATGTAGACTCTCCTGCTTTCAACTTACTGTAGGAGCTTGGCTTAACAGTAACGCTATATGCCTTCTGGAGTTAAACATCTGGGGCAAAGGGCTATCAACTCTGAATTTCCTGGAGAAGTGGTAACTACTAGCCTTGCATGAGATAACAGTTCATTCTTTCCTCTGATAAGGTTGGAATTGGGTACATGGAGTCACAACCACGTGGTGCTGAGAGAGAAGCAGCGTCCCCAGAGAGCAGCGTGGAGCCAGCTAACAGCCAGGAGCCCAGGCAAAGTTTGTAGGGTAAAATATATTCTCACCATTTTTTCTCTTTTTTTTTTTTTTAATTTTTATTTTATTATTCAGACTTTCTCCACAGTCTTTCCTGATTGCACATGGGAAAGTTTCTTTAAATCTTTTTCTTTTGAATGCTGCAAAATCATGCATAACTTTCATTACACCTATGCATTGAAACTCATTAGTGAAAAGTGCTCTGTATAATGCATAAGCCTGGTGACATCTCTAGGCTTTGCTTGGTGGGGGTGTGAAACCTGGCTGCTCATAGCCACAAAGCCTGTCCCTGCCAGCCAGCCGGCATTGACACGGTTGGTGTAGGGCCCAGTAAGGTCAGTGGGAAGGAGTAGGGCTGGATTCTTGCTCTTTTGAATGTTGGACCTGTCATACAGGTGTAGTGGGTGAAGGTGGGCTAACCATATCAGCAGTGCTTTGATACTGCTGGTTAAGTAAGACAGACTCACTGTCGTACGGCAGCATCGCTGCAGGTCAAGAGACAGCAGCAGCAGAAGACAACTAGTCCCGGGTAGGTGCAGGAGGTCCTAAATCCACCGCCTGTGATGCTGAAAGGATTTTGTGAATGCTGGGACTCAGTAGGTGACAGAATTGCAAATGGTTAAAAGGAGACCTAGTCCTGCAAGACTAAGGATGTTCAGCAGCATGCTCTGTCGGGAGCAGGGTGGGGCAGGAGCCTGCCTGGAAGGCAACAGGCTGCTGCTGGGAGCCTGACACGGGGATAACTGAGGATGCTGTGTAGGATAACTTTGGGAAGCTGTGTGTGATGGGCACTGTGCCTGGTGGACTGGGCTTGGCTGGCGTATAGTCCTTTCATTGTTTTCAGCCATTTGAAAAACATAATAAATGTTCATGAGTTTTAGGAAATCCACATAAGGAATTGCTCCCACTTTGCTCAGCTCCCAGCAGAGCTGACAGTGCTGTCATAAGATTGGATTTGCTATGGACTCACCAGGAATCTTTCTAATCTATAGTTCAAGACTCTGTCTGAGGTTAACAAAATTGTGTGGTTTTGTTTTGAAAAGGACAGTGGCTTACAGTCTAGGAGCAGGCAAAGGATGCTCTTGGATAAAGCAGATGAACCCTTCACATGGCTTTTGGGCAAAGAATATCAGGGGCAAGTGTTTGCTGCCATTGCACTTCACAGGAGTTGCATGGAGTATCATACGGCCGTGTGCATGTTTGTACTCGTGCACAGAGCTCCCCACAATATCTGCTAAACTCCTTCTGAAAGCGCCGCTATAAAGTCTTGCCTGTCAAAGTCACTGAACATGCAGAAATTTGTCGTATACAGAGCAGAGGCTATGCAGAAACTTATTACAATTCAGTATTTATAGAGGCTTCATGGAAGTCCAAATAATTGTTGGCTAATTATTTATTTCCCATTGATTTTATTTTGTTATATTTCTGGACTTTTTCCTAAAAATGTTGCATTTCCAAACTCTTCACTAAAAATCACAAATAGATATGAAGAGTTGAACAGGCATTTTTGAAAGTTTTCCAAGGTTTTGCTGTTGTTACAGTTGCAGAAACCACAGTCCTTGCATAGCTGTGAATGGCTTGAATTGCAGGCATCCAGCCTGACAACTACTCAAATTAATTTGATGTTACTATACGTAAAAATAACACAGAAAACAAGACAGTTTGGCTTTGGAACCTGACCTGGAAATGCTTTTCATTTTAATGGGAAGGACCAAATTGTCTCAGATTTGGCTAAGTTTAGCACTTTGAATTTTTTGTTGGGTTTTAATCTGGGCTCATGTGAGATTTCCTTCAGTGCGTGGATCTGTGTGAATGAGCTCTTCCTGCTATTGCTGTTTTAATGAAACTGGAATGGCATGCCCGTGCTACACACTTTGGACTTTTTTTAATGGTTGGACTTGTTGATCTCGAAGGTCTTTTCCAAGCTAAATGATTCTATGATTCTATAACACAGGGAGAAAGAGCTAGTGCTTCGAGAGCCAGTTCATGTTATCTAGCCGTGATTTTTCTCTGGACTACTTCCTTTTTGCAAACTGCTGGTGGATGTACGTTATGGCCCCAGTGTGATAAAGAGAAATGCTATGTAAGTGTAAAGGCTTAGATCTTCATCTGATATCAGATGGTTGCTTGAACTATGTGAATTTACACTTGGTGAGGGTCAGTTGCAATATACTGGCCTACATTTTGCAGAAAATATTATTCAGAATCTATTTTAAAAACCCATTTTTACATTGACTTTGTAATGTAACCTCTCGCATAAATCCGGGGCTGTAAATAACAGTGAAGTACCACTGCCATCCTTACAGGTTCTGGTGTAATTTGGGGAATTTGCACTTTTTTCAGTACAAAACAAGGTAAAATCCCTCGTCCTGCCACCAAACCACCCATGGCAAAGCCCGTGCATCCCCAGCAGTGCCTGCAGCAGCCGCTCTCATTGCAGGAGGCAGATGGGGCTCAGCTCAAGTCCCCATTCCTGTAGGACAACCTCAATTCAAGGAACCTTTTGTCCTTTTTCTTGATGTTTTCTTCGGGTGACTAGTTGTCTCCTGTGGCTCTGTTGACCTAGGGTAGTGCCAGGATTCCTCTGAACTCAACGCCTTCAGATTATCCATTTTTTACCCCAAACAGCCAGAATCTGGTTGTTGGTTGGGCTGACTGTGTCTTCAGCATCACCCACGCAGCAGGTGGACGATGTGAACGGGAGGTGGCACATCCCTGCCCGTGGGCGAGAAAGGGAATAGCTACAGTGTGGATTAATTTGGAGTATTCCTGGAAAAAAAAAAGTCTATCATTAGAGTTTGTTATGGCGTGGTCGCTTCCATTTTCCAGCTGTTCTATGGGTGCACAAACATAGCTAGCGCAAGCTAGTTTTTCTCACGGTTTTCCCAAAATAATGGGAAGACAAGGGTCTCCATAACCCTGGGCCTCTAAGCAGCTGGATTAATTGCATTTGTTTGTGAAATGGTGTTTTGTTTTTAAAGCCCTTCACAGTACTGAAAGGATACTGAGAATGTCTTCGCGTGTTTCCTAAATTTCAACCACAAAACCTCAAATGTGGCTCTTTTATGTCAGTATTTTACATCTCCATAGGCTTTGTGTTAAACTGCTGTACAGAGTTACTGTGCGTTATCGATAACGTGGAACTGGACTTGGTGGATTTTAATGTCTTTTTTCATGTTTATATGGAACATTTTGAAGCAGCAATTAAAATAATTAAGGAGGGTGAAGAAATCTTTAGCATGCAACAAAGATTTCTGCAAAATGTTAATTTCTGTCAAATAAGTGAATATATGCACAGATGCCTCCTGACAGAGGCTGTGATTTCTGAGTGCTTTGCATGCCAAATAACTTGTTTACCCCCTCAATGTTTGCCAAGTTTACTGTCAATTTACAAATAATTTCCATTTTGCTGTTTATTCTGCTGCCTTTTGATGGATATGTCTTCCAGACTTTTATCTTGCATGTAGACAAACTAATTAATATTTTCCCTTCAGGCAAATATTTTTTTCTTAGATCTAAATGTGGGTTAGATTCTTCTTCGTTTCCATATGCTTTGTTCTGTCAATCATTTCTCTTCTATGTTACTAAAAATGTACCTTTGTGGATGTCATTTCTCATGTTTTACAGATTTATTTCACCTACATCTATATGGGAATGTATGTATGTAGAGAGACATATTTGTTATATGTGTGTTCATATATGTTTAAGCAGAGAGAGTGAAAATACTAACCTCATGTTAAGATTTGGTTTTTGAGACTGAATGAAAATACATTTTGTCTTGCCTGTTGCTGCCATTTCCCAGGCTTGACCTCACAGTTTGTGGTTACCGCTGCCCATATGGCACACGCAACACTGAGTACGTCTCTTCTGCAGTGTCAGCCCGGATTCCTGCACGTCTTTTTGACCTAGTCCAGCCCTACTAGCCATGTATAAAATCCTCTGCAGCTCCCATTTCCCTCCTCTTGCTATCATCCCAGCCCAGGCCGCAGCGGGCTGACCCTTCTGGGGTGAGCAGGCTGACGCAGAAGCGGTCCTGAGCCGCTGTGGCTCCGTGGGAAGGATGAGGATGCTTCCCCCCGACCGGGCTGGCCAGGCTTGGTACCCAAACCTCCTCCTAACGCATCGGGGCAGCCCCAGCCCCAGGGACGCCCCTCCCGCAACGCCTTTCCTCGACATCTAGGTATGTTTAAAGATCTCAGAAAGCTAAATATTGTCGTATTCAAGCAACAAGATTTCCACAGAGTCTCTGCAGCTTCTGCAAAGCTTTCAGGAGATATTGGAAGACACAGTGTGGGATAAAAAAAAATAATGTTATCGGAAGCCTGCGTGTTAACCACGTTCTGCTGAGAAAAACACAGGTGGTAACCGAGAGCGCAGATATTGCGAACAGATTCTTGCAACTTACCAGTCGTAAAAATATCTCTGCAAAAAATACTCCCAACGACTCTGTTTACAGAATGCTTGGTATTTCCTATATCTGGAAATATTCTCGTTGTAGCTCCATATGTTGCAGCTAGTCTGACAAGCTTGCTTTTGAACTGTTTGCAGGTTGCAGTCTGTCTGGAGGGCTGGGTGCTGATGCCTTCAGGTTTTTAGGCCCTGCATTATGGGCATGATTATCTTGTTCACTTTGCAGGCATAGAAAAATGAAGCAGGGATTTAGCAGGATTTGAACAAACTTCCTAATTATGCCAAGTAGAGAGCTGCCTGAGTAAAATCTCAGCCAGAACCCCAGGTTTTTTATTACCGGTTCTGTTGTAAGTGTAGCTCTGTAATTTTCTGTGTTTCTGCTTTTGTTTATATCATCGTAGTCAGCGGGACTGGGAGATTAAAAACCGAAATATATTATCTTCGCACATCCTCAAAACCTGTCGAGAAAGGAGGAGAAATTAAACAAGGACAAAAACTCGCAGTGAAGTGAAGCTGTTTCCTTTGAGCTGCCTTATTAACCAGTCAAGTACTTGACTGCCACTGTCAGCTAGATTTCTTTAGAGAAAGAGTGGCATTTTGAAAAATACAAATTCACCGCCTGCACAAGTTAATGAGGCCCTTCAGCAATGTTCATTGATAGTGTAAATTCATCATAATACAGTGCTACAAACCATAAATGGGATATGCATACAGGAAATCATCCACTATTAGAAATTTGCCAGACACGAGAAGAAAAAAAAGCCATTGATAAGCAGAAAACTCATCTCAACTGCTTGGTGCTGATGGGTGTGCGGCACATTAGTAATGCCAGATAGTGCCACGATGAGCACTTATTAAGGTGAATTGAGGTAGCTCGTCAAGTATATTTTGCTTCCCTTTGTTCACGTTTTATGGACTCTCTGCTGCCTCCCTTACGGTTTCCAGTGTCAGGTTAGATAAAGTTTGCTGTGTAAGGACTAACATCAACATAAAGGGACAAATGTCTCCAAATGCGTTCCTTTTCTGCACATGCACAAATGTGCTTATGCGTTTAATCGATTTTCAGTTGCATTTGCAAGCTGTAGCTTTACAGACACCAAATTATCTTAAGGGCTATATAGTACACCAGGAGTGGACTGGTAAGTAAGAAAAACTGGCAACACCCCAGAAAAAATATATCAAGGTGACTTCCTGCTCTTTTAAATAATTATCGAGCAGTGCTATTTTGCTGTCCATATCCATCAATAAATCTCTCTACAGTGCAATACATTTGGTACTCCTACCCTTTTTGAATGGTATCAGTTTAAAAATCTCTGGGACCATTAAGACAATACTTTAGTGTGATTTGTCTGTTGGCCAGTGTCCATCGTCCTGTTTCAGGGAATGAATAGAAAAATTATTACCTTGCATTGTGGTCATAAAATGGTCAGCTTCTTGAAGAGGTGTACAAACTTGTTAAAATCTTGAAGATCATGGCACCTGACGTGCAGGACCACCAAATTGTATGAACGAGCTCTATGAAATAAGGCAGGCTGGTAAGAAAAGGCTCTGAAACATCTGCATTCATCTCCCGTGGTCTTGATTCCAGATATATAGGGATCTGAGGAAAGACTACATTGGGTGAGTCACTGAAAAGTGTCTGGAAAAAGGGAATCACTACCCCAACGCCCTGCTGCCCTGAGTCCTCACTGATAAATGAATCTGCTTGTTGCAGAGCCACAGGTGGCTGGGGACCAACAAAGGACCATCAACAGAGGAACCTGAGAAGATGCAAATTCTGGTATCCCTCTTCCCGCAGGGTCTTGGGTCTCACACATGAAGACAAGGTCAAGGGTGTGAACTGTGGTCTTTTCTCTCAGGGGGTCTGCTTTCAGGCATCACCTGTAGCCTTCCCGCAGGGATAAGTTCAGACCCCATTCCAATCCATGGAAACCTCGAAGCCCAGGTCCCCTCCTCCCAATGTCACCTGTGTCACTTGTCTGATGCGTTTGTGTCATCAGCTGCACAAGGCATTGGGCAGAGCAGCAGAATATTAAGCAAACATGTCTTCCATTTGTAAACAGGAATAATGATGTTGACTGGAAGATAAGCAGGAATAACTGAGCAGAAACTGCAGATGTTCATGCTTTCGCTTCCCTCTGCCTTTCAAACCACCTTGGTAGCTCCTCTGTACTGCTCCTGTCCCCTCTCCTGGAGGCAAAATCCTCGTGGGCAGCTTTTGTGAGCCCCACCAATCTCTTTTTTTTTTTTTTTTTTTTTTTGTGCCTCTTCCATCTTCCTCATGTTGCAAACTATTTCAAAGCTGACAGGCCAGAGAGATGCTCTTTGGTCCTCTCTGGCCTCCCGTGTTCCTCCTCCCCTCTCCTCCACTCCAGCAGCTCCTCTTTTCTTCTTCCCCCCTCACCCCATCTGACTCTCCCCCGGCCCTGGTTGCCCCACTCTTCTGAACCGTTTTTTCTCTCAACTCTTGCCAAAGTCCATACGATGATCTCCAAAGAGATCTCAGAGCTTGGCTTCTGAAAGGGTGGCTTTCAAACAGATCTGGAGTGCATGTTGTTTAATGCACTGTGGACTCTGAGAGATGAAACAGAGTTAGACGCTTTTGTTCCTTTTGCCCGCTACTCAAATCCCCAGCTGATAATTACGAACAATAGATGAAAATGTGTTTGGTATATATCATAAGAAGAAATCTTATGGAAACATTAGGCAGCCTATTATTGTAAGGCTCTTGTAAATACTGTTTTGTAAGAAGAACCTATCTAAGATGATGTAAAACTTAATATTCCTATTAACAAGATGTACTATACAATTTCCAATTCATATCACTGAAAATGCATTTTAAATTACAAAGTGCTCATATTTTATCTGAGCCAATGTTCTGATTCATATGCCTCCTCTTTAATCCTATTTTCATTCAAAGTTTCACAATTCACATCTTCTTTTTCCTATTTTATGTAATATTTTCTGTGTTTTCAAAATGTAATCAAAACTTGTTAGCTTCTACCCAACTACGTTTCGTTGAATGGGAATATTAATAATACCAGCTATTGATGTCTTTATGTTAAAATTTGATTTATTGAGCAAGTGGCACATAATCTGTGGGGAAAACACCTAGAGATAACACCTTGAGATGATTAATTGTGTTTACAGTGCATTTCTGTAATAATTGTTTACAAGGAAATTTATGCATGAGTTGCTGCCCCAGTTCAAAAGAATAACTCATCAGATTGTCAAGCTCTCTGCTCTTGAGTATTCTAGCTAATTGCTATCTTTGCTAGTTGAGCATCATAAATCCTTCTTCCACAGAGCTGAGAGCAGGATTTTTGGATCATGCTTTTTCATGCAATGAAAACCTTTTCATCCCTGGGAACATCAGCTTTCTCATGCAGGAAGGGGGTGGGGGGGCAGGGAAAGTAAGGGGATGATATCTACAGACGATTGTGACAAGTTGCCCAGTGGCATTGGATATAACTTCTGAAACGAGCTTATACAATCAAGTGGTAAAATCTGTGTTGGGCAAATTTGCTACTAATGTTATTGATAATGAATAACATATGAGGATGCAGACTTAGTCTTCTATATTTAAAAACAATTAAATTCCCAGTTCTGCTGCTCTCTACTCTTGTGTTGCTTTCTTCTTTGTGAGTGCTGCAGGGTGGAGATGGTAGGATGGGTTGGAGAACGGTTCCTTTGCAGCCATCTGTGCTTATTACTGATCTAATAACGATTGCACAATTCTCCCTTTCGAAATGAAATTCACCCTTATAAATTCACAGAGATAAACATACCTTTCTTTTGCACAGCTTCATGTGTTTGGGAGCAGGGGTGTATGTGTGTGTGCTCTATTTCCAACTTTCAGGTTTAATTATTTCATAACTAACTTTCTTGTAGTTCCAGGAGTGTTATCCGAGCAATACGTTGCCAGGAAGGAGTTGATAATGTTTAATAATTCCTGATTACATTCCTGTTCCAGTCCATGATCATGATTATACAAATGTTTCTGGTGCTATTTTTCAGTACAAATCCCTCTTTTCAGGTTTTTTTTTTCTTCCTTGTTGACAGTGTATTGGTCAGAATACAAGAGAAACGGACCTATTTGCTAGTTTAATTAAAGATGTCAGTAAAATCCTTAAGGTTTGCCTGGGAAGGAGCAGATTTACTTGCTGCTTTTATGCACACTGTGGGATTTAAACATTTTGAGAATTGCTTTGGTGATTTTTCCCAGGAGATAAAGGAATGGATTAAGTGAAGTAGTTTCTGACTATAATTGGTCTGGTTTAAACACTTAAAAATAACTTTAAGAAATAAGAAAACACAAAACAGGTTTTCAAGTAGGGATTTAACTTTTTTTTTTTTTTTACTTTTTTTTGTCCCCCCCCCCCCCCCAGCTATGTGTTTATTTCAGCTTTGGTGTCTCATTGTGAACTATCAAAGTGTGCTGTACGTAAGGTGGTATATATGTACTTTAGCTGCTCCCAACAGCAGCCCAGGCAGAGGACAGATGTCTGAAGGAGAAGAAACAAAAGGGCTAAATCTGAAGAAACAGCGGGGGAAGAGCACAAGGAGGTGGGGGGGGGGGGAGCTTTCAGCCTTTGGATAGGTTATTTGCTCTTTTCAAACAAAATGGGCTGTGTGTGCTTTAAACCTTCCCCGTGTTTCCAGGCAGCCTGGCAAAGCCGGCTCCATCAAAGGCAGGCTCCCACCACCTGTTGCTTAGGTGTTCCTGGCACACCACCTCTGCGGCTGGCACGCTGCTGCTGCTCCTCTCGGCTGGTAAATTCAATCAGTTATACACACGGGGCATCACGGAAAAGCTGTTCTGTCTATTTTTCTAGTCAAACACATGGGTTCTTCTTTCTGCCTCCCTTTGTCTCAGGTAGGTGAGCGGCCAATAACAAGGAATTGCTGCCAAATGATTCATGTCACAGTCATTTAGAAAGACAGAGGTAGCTTTGGCATAAATCAAAATCTTCACATGACTAAACCAAGCCTAACACTGCGAGCCCCTAATACCATCAGGTCTTACGATACCAGCTGCACTGGGTGAAGGCAATAAAACGCACTGCTGAGCGGTGCGAAAATACAAATTTAACAGCTAAATTTCAGCTCGTGGTCCAAATAAATGTAGACTACTGTTACACATATAGTAATTATAGTTCATCGAAAGTCAGCGATAAAGGAATTCTTGAGAGAAGAGCGAAAAAAACCCACCAACCAAGACTTTACAAACGGGTTTTGATCAAAAGTAGACACAATAACACAACACGTGAAGCAGATTCTGTAGGAAGTATTAGACTAACCTTACAAAATATTCCAACCATGCCTATCAAGAAACATTAATAACAGTGTTATTGACAGAGTATTCATTTAAAGTCTTTCTGTTGGATACAATTAACATTTAGATGAGAGACAGTTATAGGTACTCAGATGATATATACGAAAGAAACAATGACTCATCTCTCCAACAGCAGCAGTACCAAACCTTGCAGTGGGGAAATTGCATTTCTTCTAGCTTAAAAAAAATAAATTTCCACGGACCTTAGAGGAGAAATCAGCTTGTTCCTATCAGAAGGATTGCTGTGTACTATTTTCTTATTCAAAGAGGAAATTTCTGTGTGAATTGCCAAGTGCTGGGATGAATGTACTTTGGGCAAGGGTAGGTAGTGTAGCAGAAAGGGCTGAGATGGACAACTCAGCCCTGGGGTCAGGAGAGGCTGTTGTGCTTTTCTACAAGATTTTTCTTCTAGAAGATCTTTATGTAATCAGATTTTTACATCACCCACATGAACATCAGCAAATGATGAACCTCTGTGCATCAAGGGTGAGGGCAGTGGTGGTGTCTACACCTCCCACTCAGTATCTATGCTTGAAAGCAGGAACCAGAAGTCCCTCCTTGCTAACAGCGTCTCCCTAATATCAAACCAGACTTACTTAGACCTGGATAGATAGTGAATAGGATGCTGGAAGGATACATTCAGACAATGATTTCTTAAGATTCGCGATGTCTCCAACCAGGTAACAGATAAACCTTGGGGCTTGGATTAATGGATTAATCTCACCTGCTTTTAGTTCTTTAAAAATTAGTCTGGGCTTGCTCTGAGTTTGACAGAGAGAAGTAAGTCTGGCCTGAAAGCCGTTCCTCCCAGCTAGCTTCAGATCCCTTATTTTCAGAAGACTGAAGTGCTATCTGAATGCAATGTAACAAAAACATCAGTGGCAGTCACTAGTCTGAATCTCTTTGAACGTGACGATGGTGAGCTGGCTCAGGAGCCTTTGTATTAGCAAGCCGCTGCTTTCTCTCTGCCTCTGTACCTGCCTGGAGGTCTCCCCACCCAGATGGGTTTTGTGCAGTTTTAGAAGATGCCTGATCAGAAACTAGTCAAAAAAAAAAAAAAAAAGAAAAAGAAGAGTGCAATCCACTGAGATTCAGAAAATCTAGAATCGTGACAGAACTTTCCACTGTAAACGCTCTGTGCACTAGCAGCACTGTTTTGGTAACTAAGAACATGATGACTAGATTTAGAGACAGTGGTATGAAAATTAATTGAAAAATTGCCTTATATTCCAAACCAAAATTTTAGATGAAATGATGCCACAATAAGAAGACTTGCAAGTCTTAAAATGGAGTTACCTCCAACCATGCTGCTTTAAATCTGATCTATAATAGCCTGGTAGTAGTTTATTTATACTAATCCTGTACTGTATATTTTACATTTTGTAGAAATGCCTAGAGCAAGCATATTAAGCAGTTAAGAAAATTAATCTGCTTGAGCAGTGATAACATTTGTAGAATGAAATCCTCACAATTAGAAAGACATTTGAAGAAACCATGTTAAAAGGTGCTGAAATGTTCTTGAAGAAATGCCACATGTTGCTGCGGGCAGTAATGAAACATTTCCATATAAAGTACTACATAAACACATATAAAATGTAGACATATGTTAGCAGATTATGGAGTGTGAGAGTGATACAGTAGTGATGATTATTTGCAAGTGTTAATGTTACCAAAGCTTAAGGTTATCTCCTGGTCTTGGACCCTATATGTAAATAATTATATCTGAAAATATGCATCTCCAAAGCTATCAAACATAATATACATTCAACACTCCTGAAATACTGTGGGGTTTATTGATCTGCAGTATATGATAGTAAATTTCAGCAGATTTATGCTCAGATATCAGTGAACATATGGCTTAAGACATGCAAGTTTGAAATAAAGTTATTCATATTACATACACTTCCACATGGTTAAGTATTTGCAACTCTGAGAGCGATCAATATGCAAAAGGTGAAGTCAAATATACATTATCCACATGGAGGTAATTTTCTATGCATAGCACATAGCAGTTCTATCAGCAAACCAGAGAAATTTTATCTCTGCGTTCGTCTATCAAATGTTTCCTGTGGATATGTCCATCTACTATGTAAATAGATCTGTTTTTCTGCATATCTGTTTGTCCAAGTGAAAATAACCTACATATTCCCATAGCCTACTGGACCCAAAATAGTGTCTCAAAAACATGAACATACAGCAGAGAAACAGCAGTAATGACTTCAGCTTTGGGAATACAGTCTTGGTGGCACTTTGATTGGGGGTTTATTCCAAGTCTATTCCAAACCCTTTGAAAACTCATTTTTTCATTGGTGACTTTTGCATTTGTCTTTATAGTAACAGTGCTGAACATCGCTCATGCTCCAGGATCTAAAAGCACAAGTATGAAATCAGGTAAGTTGGCTGAATATTTCTACTGAGATTCTTAGTGTTGTTTTCCTAATGAGCATTTTTTCACATCCTTTCCCCTCCTCCCCCACCCCCACCTCAAATGTTTGCTTGAATTAGAAAACAATCTCTGTACTCAAAAGTGGCAAATCACTTGAGACTCATTTCTGAATAGCGCTGAGAAATCCCTCTTTGCATATCTTTAAAGATGTTACTCCAAGAAAAACAGGAATTGGGAACTTTAAAACCTTCATCAACCCTGTAACTTTGAAATAAATAGTTCTTGAAAGAACTCGGTACTTATCAGGCCAGGCCTTCTAGTTGGTGTGCACTGAAGCTATAGAAATTCGAGCAAAACAGGCATGATGATCTTAATCTATTTAATAGAGTGTGTTTGTCTGCATCACAGAATTACATCACCATTTTCCATTCTATAAAGACCAGACAGAGAAAAATCAGAGGAGTTAACAATATCATTGTATTGCAGAAAGCTTCATATCCTTTCTGACTGCTTTTATCCATATATTATTTTTTACTAAAGACAGCAGTCGCACGGTACATTCCTGAGAAACCTGCTGTGTGTTCTGCCGGTATCAGTCAGAAAGAGCCCCCAGTCATTGCCTTTGGTTCTGGATCAGGCTTCTTCTTGCACAGACAGGAAAAATATGTAGGCCAGTGCAGGGTAGATTAATTATAAATTCTAAAAGGCATGACGGTATTAATTTGCATTTCATTGCTTGGTGCTGTTTAGTTATCAATCCGATGATTCTACATTGATTTTTTACTACTAATATAGTGTACTTACGTAGTGTGTCAAAGGCTTACAGACCTTGAAAGCAAAGCAGTGTTTCCACCGCAGCGCTATCAAAAACCACGTCCCACCAGCTGTCTGCAGAGTCCAGCCTCCACCCATGGTTTGGGAGAAAGGAACTGATGCTGACAGCATTGTTTGATCTAAATTTCAAAGGGAAAATTGAAACCATACTTGGGGTGCAAAGAGGTTCTGTAAACAGAATAATCCGCACCCTCCCATTCTTCTCCAAGCCTGATTCCCACATGAGTTGGTAAGCCCAGCTCGTACGTTTGATGGCTCAGTCAGCGAGTTATCTCGTGTCCGTGCTGCAGGAATTGCTGGGACAGGCTCACGCTCCCAGGCACCGGCAGGTCCCCAGCGGCCGCAGCCCCCTTGCCCCCCAAAGCAGCAAGGTCAGGGGCAGATGCCCACGTGCCCGAGACAGAGGGGGAAGGGCTGCTCCTGCTCGTGCGATGCACGGCTCGCCCGCTAACGGCGATGGGGCATCAACAAGATGTTGCGCGCTAAAGTTTTACTGTGTCTGACGCAGCTCTTTTGCTAAGTGCTGTGCACAGAGCGTCAACACGTCGAGGGGGGTGAAGTAAGATTTGCAAACAAAGAATCAGGCAAGTGTATTTTCCAGGTATGCCTATTTTCAGGAACCCATCTATCTCCTTTCCAGAAAGGAGTTAACTTTCAGGATGAGTCTTTACTTTCTTCATTAGCTCTTCATTAGAATTGGACTGATCAGGTCTGGTAGAATCAAAACTTGTCAGAACCCGCAGCTAAAGAGCAGAGGAAACCATTTTTTCCTTTTGAAAAATACATTTCCTTTCTTTTCTCCTTTTTTTTCCTTCTTTTTTTTCTAATTTCTGTTCCTGCTGTCATCATATAGGAGCAGATGTGAATGAATTCCCCGAAGAAAATTTGTTCTTATGGTATTCTGGTTCAATTTCTTTGTCCACACCAATCCCAAAAGATAGTAAACAGACATTATTTATTGGAAGATTTTATGATCTGTCTATTTCAGATCTTTTTGGTATTTAAAAAAAATGTGAAGAAACCTAAGTGATAAAATTGCAGCTAGAGTGCCATTTTAAATCTGAGTGTTCAGTAAATATTGCACTGCTAGTAAGAAAAAAAGCCAGACTGAAAAATATTAAAAATCATACTCCTAACAGCCTAATAGGGTAGATAATATTATTAGTTATCGTAGAAGCTATTTTAATGACAGTTTCTAATAACAAATATAAACCGTACATTACCAGCATGACTCTCTGTCATGCTCACATAGTAATCCAGATCCTACAGTGGTTCAAAACGCTGTTTTTGAGCTTATGGATTTGGATTCTTGTGGGTGAACGATGGCAGGCTGTACCCCTGCACCGTGGTGTAGAGTAGCATCATTCGGACTGGGAAGGTAGTAGCTATAGATGCTACTTTGAGGCTGGATTATGAACACCCAGTCAGATGCTTCAAAAGTATGTGGGATATATATATATTTGATAGGATGTAAATGTATTTAAAGGGTTTGCTCCATTTTTTGGTAGGAAATGACCTACTAGAAGTAGGAAAGGGCTTAGAGCTTTCTGGGTGAAAGCTACTTGCTCTTTGGCAGGGCTGAAGCAGTTTATCAATAGTACCTCACCACAATTAGCAATATTGAAATAGCTGAAATCATCAGTTTTGTCAGCTTAAACAGCATGCATGAGAAAACGTGGTGGTTTTGTAACAGTTATGGAAAGGTCTGCAAGTAATGTCGATGCCGAAGGGGTACGGGAGGCTGCTCATGATGCCAAAAGATGTACAGGGATGCTCCTTGTCTTGTTGAAGGGGTTTGGATATCCATCCTAATCCATCCCAGCCGGCAGCTCCTGTCCCTCCCATCTCCCTCATTACTTTGTCCTCTTGAACCCCTGGGATCCTGCCTTTGGTTAAGATCTGTCACTTGTGTTGCAGCAAGAGCAAACCTGTTCTTAACCTGCCCTGTTAAAACTATTATCCATCACCGTCTTCCCTCCTGTTTCTTCTCCTTTCCAGCCCACTTTGGTTCCTAGCTTTTAATTTCCTTGTTCACGTTTCTCTCCTGCTGTCTATTTTTCTTACCTTTTTTTTTATCTTTCTTTTTTATTAGTCAGAGCAGCATCGATCGGTGGTTTAGTGCAATCACTTATATTTTACTCCTTGACCACTCCCGCTAGTTATTAGTTACAGTAGCAAAATACGATCCGTGCCTGAGAGACTCGTTAGCTGAGTAAATGCCATATTTTATTTGTATGTATTTTTACAAAGAGTTCACGAACACTCTCCTCTCCAGCACCAGTGACACGTGGACACCCATGCTGTCCTGGGCTGCGGACGATGACTGGGGAAGGACGAGGCGCTGCAGGCAGAGGCACGCGTGCTCGGGGGCTGCCCTGCCCGTCCTGCGCCACGGCTGGCACCTGGCACCTCTGAGGGAGATTTCTGGAGACCTTTCCAGCTCTGGAGCTGCTCTTCCAGGCTGCATAACACAACTGCACAGCACAACGTGCTCGGCAGGGCTGGTGGGAGTGTCCGGCAGGACCACCGGTGCCAGCACAGCAGCTAGGACAGGACAGTTTAGCCATATGTGAAAGTGCAGGGTAATTTAAAAAAAAAACCAACCTTCAAAATTAATTTAAAAGGAAAAAAAAAAAGTGTAATTATATTTTAAAATTGGATTGATTTTTTCCTCGTTCTCATAGAACCTGCTGACATCCAAGGCTGCAATCAGACATAGTTTTTAAGAACTTTTACTCATCAAATATTATAGGGTGCTCTGAGAAGTGCAACAAGTGTACTTAAATGTCTTCTTACATTCATCAACTATTAGCACATCCTATAGCAAAACAAAATACGCTGGCAGACCAAGTCAGAAGCTAAAGACGAAAGTCTCGGTGAAGGTTAACTTAAATCAGCCTTCAGATGTGAGCCAGGGCCCCTAAGCTCTGATTGTAAAAGCCTCAACCATCGCCCTCATCGCATCCTTTAAGCAGTCAATTTTAAGAACTATCAATATCTGTACGACAGAAGAATTTTTAAAAACCTGAATGAGATTTTTGAAGAAAAAAGTCAGTTTTGGAAGATTGAAAGAGACTTTAACCCTTTAGTGTAGGCAGTGGGCTGCATTCGTACGAGGGACTCAAACACAAAGAGCAGAGCAAAGCCAGAGAAAGCCTTCACATCCTCTCTTAAACGGCAAAGGATCTTTATCACTGTTCTTTGTGGGCACCCTCAGAATCTGAATATTCGAGTTAAAAAGGATACAAGTGCTAGCTAACATTTAGCCCTCAGTGAGTAATGGATGGCGTGGTTTTCAAAAGAGGTTTGTATGTCCTCGTTGGTATTTCATTGTAAAATCTTATTACCAGATTAAAGTGGCAAAGGGATAAATCTTAAAGGAGCTCATTATTATGAGATCTCATCTTGTTGACTTAATAATGAACTTGGGTGGTTCTGGAGTGATTTTCCTGGTTGGGGTTGGAAGGATTGCTGGCTCATGGTCCCGTTACTATGATTCTGGTAAAATACACATGCCACCCTCGTCACCAAAAACAGTAGCAACATGACCACTTTGTAGTTTAGGAGTTTATGTTTTCCCAGTTACATAGTTCCTCTAGTTTGTGAGGTTGTGTAAAGATTGTGTCATTTGTGAACAATTTAGCTTTATCTACAACAAACCTGCTTTCAAAAAAACCAGAAACAAAGTAGGTAAGTACTTTAAACGAGAGGGAAATAATGTTTCCTTTAAATGATGGTGGGATACTAGGACAGAGTTGGAAAAGCTACACACTCACATTGAACTCAAATGCTCCAGGGATTTACCCAGAGCCTTGTACCATTTCTGCTTGTGCTCCCGCAGCTGTCTGCACCGTACGGTGATGCTGGTAATGATGGCAGAAATCACCCAAGGACCATGAATGCTCTGTACTGCAAACAACAAACTCTCTTCTAAGTCACCTGGTGGGTTAGAAAAATCAGGATAGCATCAGAATTTTAAAGGAAGCCCAAAGAAATTGCACACCTGATCTCAGCTCCTCCCAAAATCGCTGAGCTCTTGGTGGAGGAGGACGGAGGGAAGGTCAGTCTGGCAGCCCGAGGACATGCCCAACCAGCAGGAGGGAACGACCTGGTCTTCTGCTGCATCAGGGCAGCTTTCAGACCTTACCCACCTTGCACAGCTCTGGTGATCTGAAATTATAGCATGAAAACAGAGCTTTCTTGGTTGTTGTGGTGTTTCTTAATTTTAATATAATAAATCTGGGTCTAGCTCACCCTATTTAAAAAGTGTTGAGCCACCAGAGTACGCTGTGGTTGCCCACAGGCTAGAAAGTAACACTACTGGGGTTGTTTCCAGCTTTGATGCTCAGCTTTCAACACTCTCAGAAAAGTGTTTTCAGGTTTCTTAAAGGACAGGCTACACTTTCGGTCCCGCAGCAGTGACATGAATTCATATTTCTTGATGTTTGAAGCATTTCTAGCTCTATGAGCGATGTTGTGTGGAAAACAAATTATTGACAAGGTTTGTTGTTATGCTGCTTCTGCTGTCAAGGAATAACGGTATGGTGCTGCGAGCTGTCTGACCCGAGTCTGTCTTCTCTTAATCTGGAGACTGTTTCATAAATTTGCGAATACGTGTAGAGACACCATGTTTGTGCTCTTATTGATCCCATGCTTGATGTTGGCTAGGTTTAACTAACCCGCATAAAACTAAGCTATTCAGAGCAAAATCTGATGCACGTGTAAAAAACTGCTTCCCCAAGTGCTGCTGAGACGTCTGACCCTTTATTTTTGCAGTTTGGTTTTAGGGGGTTTTTGTTTGGTCTTAACAAAGCTGCTGCATCTCAGGATGGGCTTGACACCGTCCTGAGCAATGCTTCTCTTGACCTATAGGGTAACACAAAATAGAAATTTAAGAATCTAATAGAAAAGCCACAAAAGTAAATTTGGGTCATTTCAGTGACTTTACGGGGTTTTTGAACAGGTCTGATATATTCCTGCAGCAGAATTCTGTAAGGTATCTCTTCAGACCTTTGGAAAGGTCATTATACTCCATCAAATAATCTGCAGCAGATCCTCCGTGACAGGGATATTGGTACGCTAAAATGAACTGAAATCACCAAATAGTTTTATAAAGAACAGCCTTCAGAAAATAATAGCTTTTTATTCCTTTTGCAACAGGCCTCGAACCGAAGCAGCAGCCCAGCCTAGGGTTTCGGTGGGTGCAGTTTTATTGACTTCAGTAAAAGGAGAAGCTGGTACGAGACACCTGCGTGCTTCAGTCTCTATGTCAGCTTCTTCTCTAAGTTCTCAGCCTCCGAGTCAGCAAGCAGTACAATTTTTAAACCCACTCATGCCATCTTCTAAACATTATTTATCTTTTTTTTCTCTTCCCACTACATTAATTATACAGTGTTACATCCCTTGAAACAGAAATACCCCAACTACCAAAATTAGAGCAGGGTGGTGATAACGCTGTAAAACTACTTTTCTGGAAAAGAAAGAGTAGATTTTCACAAATTCTTATTGACCTTCTAGAAACTCCATTCTGCTACTTTTCAGCATGCTCTGGTGTGCAGCAAACACTTTGGTACCTGACCACTGCCTGGTAGGGTTTCCATCCTCAGCACTCAGTGGAGCAGGAGACCCGATACACAGAGCCCTGTACTCCAGTACATCACTTTAAACCAAGCCTTTACCATCTGTTTCAACCTCTAATTACAAATGCAAAATAACACAATTCACAATTGCATCATAAAAAAGTAAAATATAAGTGATTTAAATGCATGTGTGTGTTCCTTATGCAAGGCAACATTCATCTGTTATGTTTTACCATCTTTTAGAAACAACTCCGGGGTGAGATCCCTCTTTGTGGAGGGAAGAAAAATGATTTTATTGTAAGAAGGCATTTTTTTAAGGTATGTTTCTAGGTCATTATTGCACTTTATATATTTCTCTCTTCACAAATTCTTCTTCTGCCAAAATAGCAGTATTTTTTTCATGGTGGCACGGATGATTTGTCCAGAGCAGTCTGCTGTCCTCAAACGCACAGGCTGGGGACTGCTCTGGCCGACCGTGCTCCCTCCTGGCTTCCCACAACATCAGCCATGTGCTGCTGCTGCTTTCCCTCCTCTTATAGAGCTGTATGTATTTGTATCATTATGTTTACACAGGTTTTTTTAACCTGTAGGTGGAAATACCTATTAGTTCCAGCCAGTTCATCTCTTTTGCAGGGCAAAGGCATTAATCATCTTAAAGGCAGCTTTTAGTTATCCCCCACCGTGGAGCTTTTCTCGGGTTTGCTGTCCTGGGAGGTGGTGCTGTGAAGCTGTGGTGGCACGTACCCAGCTACAACTCAGCTTTCTAAAAAATTACATTCATTGTGGGGTTTTTTGTTTAAGGTATTTGTATAATTCTATTATCACTGTAACACACGTGTGCTTAACTTTTAATTTCCATCAAAATTCACCGTTTCAGTTGACCAGACACGTCTCTAGGTCTTGAATAAGCATCTTGTGATTTCTCAATACCTTTTTGCCACTGAGATACCCCAACCCAAAGTCTGCATGCTCTCTAGACCTCCCACTTTTCTCCAACCACACCTCTGCCTTGAACAGAGATGACACCTCTTAATCTGGGAGAACAGCAAGCTAAAAATTTGCTTTCCTGGGGAGAAACAAATTATTCACAGTAAGCAGCTCTTGGGGAGCACCAGAGCAGCTTTCTGAGTTCAGGTCGATGGCGAGCAGTGAGTATTTTAAACACAGCCACTGTGAACTTCTGAACCCCGCAACATTTGGAGCCTTTCTGGGTAGTAAAACCCAAGCCATGCGATGTGTCAAGCCTTACCGCATGGTCTGTATAGCATCCATACGTGCAGCCTACGCACAACCCTCTGTGTTGGGCTTTGTCCTCCCTTTTCCCTCCTCTCCCCATCAGCGTACTTAAAATAAGGGTCCAATATAGCAGGGGATTGAACTTCATGGATTTAAAATGAAAGCTGAAGAATTTGTTTTCATTCTAACATGAAAGGAACAATTAGCAAGGGCGCACACCCCTTCCCGACAATGGGAGACTTTTCAATTACTTTGAAAGGCTTTGGATCAGGATCTAAAAGAGCAAAGACTTACTCCTAACAAAGATACTTGAATAGGGATGGAAAACTGTTAATCAGACACTGACACACTAGAAGCTAAAACAAAACCATCACCAGACTTAGTGCCTTCATTTAAACTCTGCCACAGACAGAGTGATCACTTTATAACTAAGGAATCCTGGAGAATAACTTGTGGCTGTTACCATCCTCACTGCTGCTTTCTAATGCATGTTAAAGGGTCACAAATGCAACTCATTTATTCACTCTCATGCCAAACACCTGGGAGAGTCCTTGTTCTGGCTGCAATCAGCTGTGGGTATGGGGAGAGGAAAGTGTCTGCTGCTGGGGAGCGAGAGGAGAGGGGTGCAGGGAGCCCTGCTGGGCACAGCCTGGGTGAGTGTGGGGCTGCTGGTCCGGTCCGTGCTTGGGTGTCAGGGGGGGCAGTAAGGGTGTGGGTGCTTGATGCTGTCCGCCAATACGTTATCTGAGAGGGATGCTCCCATCACCCCTATTCCTTGTCTTGGTGTTATTTTTGGTATCAATGGGATTGAAAATATTCATTCTGCTATTGGATTGCAACCACGGTTTGAATTCTGGTGAGGCTATGAGATAGCAAGAAGAGGATAAGAAGTTACTTTTATTTTAATAAAACTTAATAAATCTAAAAAGTTTGTTATTATTTTTATAATATATCTAAAATATAATAAAATCAATTGAATGAGTTAAACATTTATCAAATTTTAAAAATTAATACAATTTTCATAAAAGGGAATATTTTACACATTTTCATGTTGCCTGCTCTATCAGTTGCCAGAATTTGGCAACCTGGCTATTCAGAGACATTTTGGAGTTGTCTGTTTCTGTATTCTTTTCCTTTTAGTCAGCTGCAATTCTGTTTTTCTTAGCAAGCCATTCTGTACTTTTATGGCTCTGTGGATTTTTTTAAAAAGTTTTGTAACTGAACTCTTTTTTATTTTTTTCTTATATGTAATTTGGTTATGAAGTTGTCAGAGAAGATTTTTTGTTAAGAAAAACAATAAATCCAACTGTATTATGAATTAGTTTTATTTGAAGAAAATATAGTTCCAGATGCACTAAGACTAAGTTATTTAGCAATAGGAGGCTTTGGGTCCATTCCCTCTGGAATGACATAGTCCTGATGAAACAATTGCTAAAAGGTATTTATTTTAAAATAACATGACCTGTGCTTAAAAGAAATTGGCCTCAGATAGTCCAGTAAGTTGCTTTTCCCCAAGCTTGCTTATATTTAGAAGTTTGTTCAGAATAGACGCATTAACCGGGCATATTATTGTGAGCTGGTCTTTTCTTTGTCTTATAAAGGCTTTGGATGGGGGTCAAAAAGTAAAGGGATGCAGTAAGCAATTTTAAATTGCCAGTTTTTCTCATTTTAATATCAGTTTTGTTTGGCTTGTTTGCATTATGCGGCTGAAGCTGTGGTACCAGCGCCTAAAACCCTGACGGTGTCCGCGCAGCGCTTCGGGCTGCTGAGAGCCAGGATTCAGCCCAGCAGCTTCTCTTGTGGGCTGAGGGCAAGACCTTGAAGTTTTTCTTCATAATATCATTCCTGTTCTGTTATTCTGGTGTGCCTGTGAGAGCACGTTCTCCTGCGTATCGGTGATGCTGCTTTATTCTGTGCTGTAGACAAATGTCATCAGTGTTTTCTTACTTTTCATGCCACATTAATGCAAATACCGAACAAGAGTTGTTTTTAGTGAGTCCGCTTCCAGCTGGGTAATTTTTAAATCTTTTTTTTCCTTGGACCTAAATGGAACTTCAAAAAAAAAAAAAAAAAAAATGTTATTTTTCTGAAGGGAAGGGTCTGGAACCTGTGAGGAGCTTTACTGCGTTGGTCTTCCAGAGTTATAGATTTTCTTGTGAGCAAAACCAACAAAATAATTGTCAGTATCTTTCAATTACAAACATTCGTCTTGAATCTCCCAAAGTGGTGTGTATTGTAAATGAAGCTGTAATTTGAACTCTCCTTGGTTGTGTTTATCTGCACATGTTTATAGTAGCATAGCTGAGCCTTACAAGTGTCAATTTAGTACACAAGGAAGATTAAAGAGTAATAACCTACCAGGCAAGTTTCTATCCAAATGTGCTGCACGACTTTGGCTTGGGTAAACCAGCTGAGGTAGGTGGGATAATGCCTTGAAAGGAAACAGCGCATGATTGCAGCATAATTTGAGGCACATTTTAAACCAAGCTTTGGTGTAGTTTCATATTTTTTCTGAAGCAAGGCAAACAAAACCACAGGCAACTGCGTAGAAGCAATTACCTTTACAAAAGTTTATAACATATTTTTTTTAACAGCTAGGTAGCCTGGTCTTAATATAACTAAGACAATTCTGCCATATCACTTCTAAACAATCGCTTATGTTCCATCTGAAATGCAGAAGTAGACTTGTAGCTTACCCTCGTCCTGGGGAGAAGCTGCTTTTGTTGTGAACTCTTAAAATTTTCTGTATATATGAAGGAGACATAATGGTCAGGATATTTTCTTGGAATTTGCAATAACTGCACGGAGATGTTCTCACTGGTATGACTTTGTGGGGCAGAAATATATTCTCCTAAAAGAAGGAGCGTTGTGGTGAAAGCTCTAAGATGATAAACAAGGTATCAGTACTCCATCGCTAAGCAGGGGACTGATACACTACCTCTACTCTTAGCAATTCACAGCTGTGTTGTGTCAGATTCAGTGGTTTTGTCATTTTTGGGGACATCTGGAGCCGCGACGTGGGGCAGGATGGTCCCCCTGTGTACGGGGATGGGCTCTGCCTCGAGCCGCAGCCCACTCCTTGGGCCCATGAGAGCAATGCAGTGGTGTTTACTCACGTCGGATTGCTCGCTTTACGAAAGGTGGAACAGGTATGTTGTAGGTGCTAATCTGATAAAACAAATTTTATATTAGCTGCAGGCTCCAGCCACTATTTTCTTTATTTTTGAGAAGTGTACTGAACATATGGTGGTTGTTTTTTCAGAAATCCGTGTATTTTTGGACCAATCAGTATGTTAAATATTTTTTAGCATTACATCTTTTTTTTTCTTTTTTCTTTTCTTTTTTTTTTTTTTTTTTTTTTTTCCCCCTGAAACCACCACTTATGTTAGTTGGAGAATACTGCTGCCTACCAGAATGTGAAAATAGGTTTCATTCAATTAATGAACTGGAAACAGGAAGACATTACATAGTAAATGAGGTTTACATATGATAATGTTGGATTTGTCATGTAAAAGATTGCTTCCTTTCAGCTCCCTGAAAGGACTAAATTTTGCTTTTGTACAGATTGTACAATGCTAATAAAAAGAGAAGGCTCTGTGGAAGGTATAACAATAAACTAAATCTATAATTCTAATGAGCAGGAAAAAAAAGGACGATGATATTTTAATACACACATAGATCAGAGTTGGGTAGTAGCATCAAAAGCTAAAGGCTCAATCGCAGCTTTGCAACGGACTCCATGCGTAGACCAGCATATTTCTCCTACGCCGTGAATGATGCACGTTGGCTGGGATGGGTGTGGAGGAGGAGCTGAGGTTTCACCCACTCCTTGCCATTTTGCCCCCGTTTCAGCGGGAACAAATGACATCCAGTGACTAGAAACCGATGAGCCCCTACCCAAGGCTGTCTGAAAGCTGCTTTCCCTGGCAGGTCGCACCAGGCTGGGCCAGAACGCTGCCTGGTCCAAGGCAAGGGGTGGCGGAGCAGCGTGCGTTTCATTTATTACGACTCTTCAGTCATACATTCTACCTTTTTTTTTTTTAATCAAGCCTATTAAACTAAGGTAACAAAGAGTAAATGCTCTACGATTAGTCCAGTGTCATCACCTGTTATGACCCAATTTTAAGCCTTGTGCAATTTGTTTGTTTTTCTTACAGTTGATATCATGAAAAGGGGTGTTAGAGAATCTTGGTACTTCTTATTGTGGAAGCAGGGGAAATATTGAAATGTGATCTGAGGATGAAAAACTCACAAAGTAGAAGGAAAATCAAATCTGAAAGGAAAGTCTTAAAAGATGCCATGAGTTTCAGCTAAGTCTCGCTGTACTGCATGCTCCAGCCCACCCCTTTCTCAAAGTGTCTTGGCAATATTTCTAGTGTTTTTTAATGTGTGTGTTAACCAGCATGGTAGCTAGATGAGTTTAGTTTAACATTCATCTCCTGCTCCACAGGGACTGTGATCTATTTCTGTCTTTATCATTAGTAATTCTCCACCAGTAGTTCCCATCTCTGAACTCACCGCTCCTCCCACCGACCCGGGGCTGTGCTGACCCTGCCCCCCTTTCTCCAGAGGGAAAGAAGCTTATGCAAGTCATCTTCTGTATGGTTTTATGTCATGGAATTGTCTTCAAACCTTAAAACAAATGTGCTAAACTTCTTTGTACACAAAACAAATAAACAAAAGGTCTCTTCTGGAGGAAGGCAGTTATCCGCGTGCTTGTAACAGCACCCTTCCACCAACTGGAAAATTGTTAATTACATTGTTCCCAAATTTTCTTTTTCTTAAACTGAAGAGCATCGTCTTATTCCCATGAGTCTTACTTCTTCAGCCCTGACCGTGCTTGCTGTTCCTACCTGGGCTTTGTTCAATTCTTCCCAGTTTCTTTGCACCTTTTTAAAAAATATGAGCTCAAGACTGGACACAGCATTCTAGCTGAGGCCCCAGCTTAATGAGGGTAGGATAATTACCACGGTGGTCTCATATAAGATGCTTTTGTTAACAAATCCCTGAAATCACCTTTTCTGGAGCAGCTTCATTCCTTTGGTACTGAGCTCGTAGGCCACTATAACTTTGAAATCCTTCTCCGTCATACAGCTCCCTTACTGGCAATTTCCCATTTGCATTTGATTTTTCCTCTCTAAGTGTAATGCTTTACACTTGGCTTTATTGAATTTCATCTTAATTTCAGACCATCACTCCAAACTGTTAATATCTTCTTGGATTTTGATCCAGACCTCCCAAGGGTTCCCACCATCCCAGCTCCTCAACATTGCAAATTTTATAAATGTAATCTCTTTTTCCCTTTAACTGAGTCATTATGAAAATATTGAACACAGCTGGAGCAAGGACAGATCCCTGAGGAACCTCACCTGAAATTTCCTCCAGATTTGACAGTGAACCATTGATAACTACTCCTTAAGAGCAATTTTTCAGCCAATTGTTCCCTCTACCTTATGGTAATTTTATCTAGTTCTAGACCATATTTTCTTAGTTTTATTATAAGAACGTCATGTGAAACAGTATCAGAAAGCTTACTAATAACAAGATGTATCACATCCACTGTGTCTCCCTTATCCACAAGGCCAGTTGTCCTGTCAAAGAGGGAAATTAAATTGAAGAGCCTGGTGCATGATACTTCTTTTTTTTTTTTTTTTTAATAAAGCCATTTGAGTTATGACCCCTGCAATATTAGATAAATTTTTCAGAAATAACAAACATGCTGATTTTTTCTAGGCTACCACTGTAAAACAGTTTGCTCGTTTGTTGGGGTTTTTTAAAATAATCTGGTGATGTGAGATTAAGAATAATGGTTTGAAAGCCAAAAGCTGTTATCCGAGTGTTACCGAAGATAAAAAATTAGGGTGGGAGCAACAAGCCTTCCTCCATAATAGTGTTTTCTCCATTTCAAGCTGATCAGTAGGAAGTGGATTTAGAAGTGCTTTAAATTATTTCACATCATTTACTGGTAATCTAACCAGCATGTACTGCGTGTACCCTAAGTGCTGATTTTTTTAAAAGCATAAGAGGAAGAGCAAAAGAACTTTTTATTCTAAGTCATTCTGTAATTTACACATTTTTGTATCAACCCACTTACTAGTGCCATACATAAGTGTTTCCTCTGAACAGATTTAATTTTTAATTTTCCTGAATCAGTGTTAACCAGGAAAAAGGTAATTGTTGTCAAGAGTATTCAAACTGTCAGAATATCATTCAATCTAAAAGCTGTTAGAATCTGTGCAAAAGTAATTACCGAAACTCTATTCAACTGTAATAATAACCTGCCACTGATGACAGCAATTACTGGGGAAAGTGTAATAGAAATCAAAGGCGCATTTTTCTCTGACAAGTACATTTCTAACTAAGGTTTACATTGGTTGAATAGTGTTGACAATGATGATGTGCTGTATCACTCTTAATCACGGTTGGCATGATGTTACAGTTTGAACTGCTCACTGTTAGAGAGGGACTAATTGCGTGTTTCATTTGACACTGTCCATGCTTTCTGTACATGGGGATGTATATTATAGATGAGCAGAGTTTAAGTGTTGTGCCTCATTGCCTGACTCACATCCTTTTTAAGTGTAGGTTATAAGTACTTTTGCATTTAACATAAAGGCTCCAATTAGAATCGGGATGAACCAGTTAGGTCAACTTCTAGTATGTACAAAACAGAGGGAGGGGAAGGAGTGTGGTGGCAAAAGTCACCCGCCCTCTGCTTCCTGGCTAACAAAGGTCACGCAGAGCCCCGCTCCTGGATTTACCTCCCTAGGAGATATAGCTTTCAGTTCAAATAGGCTTGAGAAGATGGTTCTTTGGTGCTTCACGTTAGTAAGAAGTCGCTGAGGCCAGGAGTCTGCCATTATTGTTGTTGTTAGATCTAAGCATCATGCTTCCCTTCAACTCGGATGAAAAACAAGACCTACGCTGGCACACGCAAGGTGCCAGTAGGAGTAATTGCCCTGGCTTTTGTGGACTTGTGTAGGGAGACCTGGCCATATGAAAGGACATCCTTCTTGACAGCATTTATTCCTCTGTTGATGAACTTTGCCCACTCTTTCAGCAACAGGTGCAAAGGTTCCTCCAGAACCCTTCCCCATTGTAAGAACTCCTTAGGAACAGCTCAGTTTCAGAATAATCCATCCACAGATCTTTGTTTTGGCATCCCTTGTGTGTGTGTCCCACAACAACCCCCGTCGCTGGGAACGAGCCCAGGAGAACTGTCCTTTGGGAGCAATGTTGGGGCAGGTGTCCAGTGCCATGTGTGTTGGTCCTACCCAGTCATTCTCTAAGTCCAAAAACATGTTGAAGCATCACAGAAGGAGCTAATTTTAGCAGGTTTTTTGAGTTCATCAGAGTGACTTTAAGGATTGAACACATGCAGGAAGATGATGCGCAGGTCTGGAGCAAAGATAATGAGAGCAGTTTCAGAACACACTGATGATCAGGGTTTCATGCAAGAAATTAGGTCCATTGATTTTTATAGAGTGGAAGAAATGAAGATAACTGGGTGACAATCGTGCAGTTAATCGCATTGCTCCTGTGAGGGGCTGTTCTGTCCTTCCTACGCTTCCACAGTCTATAAGCTCACATTCACTACAAAGGCTGAAACTCATTATTATTTCACGGCAGAGCAAGCTGCATCCACCACTGAGACTCAGCAGAAAAACACAGTGTAGCATTCAGGTGTGGAGTAGGGAGACACAGAGGTACACAGTCTCTCCAAGGCCACCAAATAGGCTATGCCCATTAAAGTTAAACCCAGCTGCGTTCAGAACTTTTCTTCTGCTGCCAGGAGGTTTTCTGAAATGGCTTTCAGGTGGTACCACATCGCCACAGAATCATTGACCGTCCCCGCAATCCAGTTTCCCCAAGATATTTCTGAGCTTTTTACAAACCGCTTGTACTAATGTGCGAGTAGTCCCAGTAGACTCCTAGGATGATCTTGTGGACTTAAACACATGCCTAATTGTTCATCAAATTGGGGCCTTGCTTGGCTCCAGATAGGAGACTGCCAGGAGGAGTTCATTGTATCATTCTACTTATTGCACTAATTGCTTGTTTATGTTTTCTGACAGCCAACACTACCCAATAATTTTTATAAACAGAGGCTCTTTCACAAAATCTACTAAATAAAAGTCACAGCTCTTGAAAACCAAAATGATTTTAAAGGAAACTTGATGTTTCCCCTCTGAATTTCCTATTGATGTTTAACGGTTGTATCAGACTGGGTCCCTGGTGTTCTGTTAACATGTGGCTCTCTTTTATTGTAACATAACAATAATGCAATTCAGCTGAAAACATGTGTTAAAACACTCTTGGATTTTGTGCACACCTTATTAATTATACTAACTGCAAAATGATGGGGTCTTTGACAATCTTTTCTATAAACTCTTTGGGTTTCTAAAATGATGGACTACCTGAATGAAGGTAGTGCTTTTCTGGTTTATTGAACGGCTGCAGCAAGTGTTTGCATAACTAGGTGATACGTGTATTTATGTACACCATGCTGATGAGCAGTTGCACTTCATTCCTTACTTGAAATAGAGACACGAGAGTGACTGAAAACAAAAACATGCCAGGACCTCCTCCCTGATCAGAGTTTTCTAGCTAAAAGAAGAAAACGTGAGCTACAGCTGAACAATGTGAAGAAAGAGCCTGGGCAAATTCCATGCTCAGCATCACTTTGCTAATTAGAAGTGCTGGATTTTTTTCTGAGAGGGTTGCAACTGCAGCAAGGTGGCACAGGGTATGTGCCGTGCACAGGGTTTCCATATGGCTCGTTCCATAGGATGAAAGTGCCTGGGGCAGAGCAATGCCTCCGCGACAGTCACTCCACAGGTGGCATGGCTGGTGTGACCATCAGTCATCCTTTTTACAAGCTAGCAGGGGACAACAGAGTGTTTGAAAACCTCACTCCTTACAGAATGCAAGCAAACTCGGAGTTTGTGTGCTCGTGCAGTTTACGCTTCTGTGTCCAGGTGGAGAGGTTAGGCAGGGATCTGTGTGACTTGCAAATGCATGAACTACATATATAGTGAATTATCCAAAGGGGTTACAACCTGTTCCACTATACCCATGCAAATTTGTTTGGGAATTTAGAAACTTTATTACTACTGATGATTTTCCCTTTATGCATTTGCCTTTCCAGTGCTATGCTTGCTAACAGCATGGAAGAAATACCCATCATCAAGGGCTTAGAAATTATTAGTCAGGTCTCCCCTAGATTAGGACCATGACTTAAAAAGAAAAAAACCAGTTACTTGTTTTCTCTTTTCAATGTCATTAAAAGTAGCTTATCTTTTAAAGCTTTCCTCTGAAAACCTGGCGCTTTTTTTGGGGGGGGAGGGAAAAAACAAACCCCCAAAAAAGCAAAAAAGCTGAGATTAATGAAGATCTTATAGATAACCTAAACCCATTGTCTCAAGAGAGATGAGACTTTAAGAAAAATACTAACGATCACAACTTTCTGATAAAATTATCAAGTCTGACAATTCAGCGTGTTTGCTAGAAAATTGTAAAGTGTAAATTATAAAGCTCTTTTGAAAACAGCAGATGCAAGAGACCGCATTTTAACCCCAAATCGCTTCCACTCATTCTTCCAGCTCTTTCCCCTCTCTCTCCCCCTTTGTTCTGGCTGTACAGGTTTGGGGGGGTTGTTGCATTTCACCACTGCCTTCTCTATCTGCTTTGGCAGCAAACAAAGGAACTGGTAATCGCCAAAAAAGGGTAGGAACAAAATTTGAGAGAAGCCAGAGGAAGGTGGGCAGCGACAGCATGACTGCAGCTGTTTCTCTGGCCCAGCTACAGCCGCCGCGGGCCAGCGCTGCTGCTGGGTGGGCTGGGGACACCAGTGCTTGGCTGGGTGGTCTTCTCCAGTCGTGCCACCCAGGCACCAGCTCACGGTGTCTGGATGGCAGCCGTGCCCTGCCTGGAGCTGGTACTCTCCTGGTTTTGTACACTGGGGAAAAGAACTGGAAAACGGAGCAGCTGCCGTGGGGCTCCAGCGCGCTCAACGCGGCTGGTGTGTGCCTGCACGCTTCAATGTCTCTTCGGTTCCCACCACTTAGGGCTCTGACCTCGCTTGGAATTTTACATTCTTTTCTCAAGGTTTTTGTTCTTTGGTTTTGTGGGGTTTTTAAAATATTTATTTCATCTGGTGGTTAATATGAGATTTCAGCCTTACAGCGATGTGTCGCTACTTGCTGAATTCATTAATGTTGGTTGAAGCTGCCCAACTGACTCTTGTCCCTGGCGTGCCAAACGGAGCTGTATTTACTGCTTGTCACTGAAATTTCTTGTCTAAGCTGAGGACCAAAGCTGCTGTGAATGGGCATTTGTCCACTGATATCTGATAATGCTATGCAAGTTTACAAGAGCTGAAAATCTGCTCAAAGTAAGAGAGCAGTGGTGGGGATCTGTTATTGGAAGCCATCCTCTCCAGAGGCTTCTCTGCCTGCAGGAGGATGCTGAAGAGGAGTAATAATAAAAAAAAACCTAAAAAGCAAAACAGTGAAACGGAGTGAAAGTGCCTACAGTATGATTAGGCTTCTGGAGACCTAGAGCAAACTGTATCCAGTGGAAATGAGATAAGATGCGCTTTGACTGTAGATCACTTGAATAGCAACAGCCCATTTCCTCCAGTTAAATATCGCACTCACTCTGCCGAGCTGAGGTGGCCCTAGAGCATCACTTTCTCCTTCTGCAGGGGTACTCCATCACTGATATTTTTGCTTTCATACCAAGCTTACATTTAGTCAAACTGAACACCTAATAAGCAGGAGTACCTGACTTACAGACACACCATTGCCATCTTCTCCTGGTGCGACCGACCACCTCCAGTGGGCAGTCGCAGAGAAGGTGGCACGTGCGGCGGCGGCAATGAGTCTGCACCACGCGGCAGTGAGGACAACATCTGCCTTGCATATTTCTACTTGCCCACATAATTATGCATAGCTTTCTATTGTTCCAGGAGTTACTCAAGCATATAATAGAGTTTCAATGAGTTCAAACCTCCTGGTTTCGATGGTGTTTTAGAGAGTTGTTTTTCTGCCTCAGCATGGATTAGATTTATTTTTTTTTTTTTTTTACCAACCCTGTCAGACTTAGGGAAGCACATGGAGAGAGTGTGAAGGAAATCATGGATTGTAAATGCTGACTACACCGCTGAATCACAAATTTTAAAATGTAGGAAACCAAAATATTACCTGAAATATGCTTGCGACTCCTGCTCAGCAACCCTCTGTCTGTTAGTGAGAAAAAACCCTCTGGCCCTCAGCACCTCCTTTGCCATGCACAGATCCTGCATCTGCAGGCGGAGCTTCAGCCTGGTGCAGCCGAACTTGCATGGCAGAGCCAGGGCTTCATCCAGGGAATGGCAGCCCAGGCAGGATTCACACCCGGGGGCCTTACCTGGTAATTTGGTTTGTGGATTCGTAATGATGGTTCAAGGATTCTGTGCAATTTTGCTGGGGTCACGCAACGAGTCCTGGGCAGTGATGCTGTACCTAAAGCGTCCTGTCTCCTGGGCCACGTCCCCTGGAGATTGTGCAATTTCTGTCGTAATAATTTAACGAGGGAAAAATACTAAAAGTAACATATTAAGTGTTTCTGGGCCTATGTTGCAGTAAATACTTTTAATTCAAGTACACGAACGATTGACTCGTGAAACCGGAATGGGAAGGTGGGATGTGTGCTGGCTGGGGCAATGCCCACACGGGCTGGTCGATGCTACCCTCCCTGCCGGCGGCTGCCTCCATCCGCCTGCTGATCGAGAATTATGTGTTCATGCTCCTAATTCCTCTCAGCCAGGTTGGTTTAAACTGTTTGAATTACTAGTCCCAGCTATCCCAGGTGACGATTTCTTTCTTTTTTTTTTTTTTTTTTTTTTGCTTCCTTTTTTTCCTGAAGAGAATTAAAGTGCTCATTTGAACTGCTTTGCCAACAGATCTGTTCAAAACCTCCAGCAAGCGGGTTTTAATGAGCAGCTGGGGGAGTAACTTCTTCCTGGCACAGGCTGCTCCTTAAGAGGCTATCTGTGCATATCCTTAAGACATTTTAAGAGACTGAACGTTTTTGTATCTTTAAATCATATTAGAAGTGACTTCAGGTGTTGCACTGCTTCAAGTCATTTGATTCCTTAAGACTGTGTGGTGCCCACATCTGCCATTAGTGCATCCCTTTAATGATCAAGGCTGGACTGTTCAAACGAGCTTAAGCAAGTTAGCGCTCAAATCCCTTGGGTAGCCAGCAGGACAGATCTGAACACATCAGTCCTGCTTCTTAATTAGATCCCAAAATCTCAAAGTAAAAATCAAGTGATGTTTTAAACAATTCTTGTATAATTGCTATCTTAGTTAATTTTTCCTAAGGATTTTCAGCCTTGATTTAGAAGATTACATCAGTTGTGCACTTAACATTAAGCATGTAAATAACCTCATCTCTCCATGGCGATAATTTCAGCAGCCATATGAACACCTTTGGAAGATAGGTGAATGTTTAAATGTTTTGTTCAATAGATGTCTGACATTAAACAGGTATTTATGTGCTTTGCTTCACCAGGGCCTTAAAGATATAATTTAAGTAGATGGGTGTCTTCTCCTAATGACTATAATAAAAGATCAGTGAAGGAAGGTGGTGGGGAAGTGTGTCAGATGCAGTGGTGGTTCTGGAGAGTGCAGGAATGGATTAGAAAATTTTCCATCTCTCTTACTTTCATTTTTCAAGCACATAAAAAAGGAATCTCATCCTTTTCTGCAGGTGAGTAAATGAAAGGACTGCTTTCAAAACAGCTGCATGTAAATTTTCAATTTCTTTCTGTGCGTTTGGTCACTTGAAGAAAAAAAATCTGTCTGGCAGGCAGATGCGAGAGACTTCTCTGTGCTTTCTCAGAGGGAAAATGTTTAAAAATAAACTCGCTGTGGGCCATACGATGCATGGTGGTTTATTAGCCATTGTTCTATTATATGACCCATCATTCTGCCTTAATACATGCACAGCAGCAAGTACCCGTGTCTTAGAAATAGCAAACCTGTGCTGTTTGTCTTGTGTTTTCTCCAGTGGACAGCATGCCATTATTGTCACACTCTCTGGTTATATTTAATGCGAGGAGGATACAAGTCCCTTAAAAAAAAATGTCACTTCAGTGGCACTCTATGCATTTTTATTCCTGAATATTAAGTCCCAATTTTTATAGCCTTAGCTCAATCTGTGGCTTCATAAAACATCATAAATTGGAGCTTAGCTTTACAGGCAAGCAAGATGATTTGATAAGTATGGGATTGCCCCTACTACATCAAATAACGTTTCCTCTCTTAGTATCCAGCAGCACTGAGTTATGGCTCTGGTTCAGTAGCCAGCCAAGAGATATAAGAAGCCCTATGCAATTAACTTCTTGCATCTTGTCTTTTTATTTTCCAAGGGGAAAAAATGAGAAAAGTTCTTTTAACCAGGTATTTTCTTCCAATTTTACCTCTTAGTGGAGTCAGCTAAGTGCAACCTCTTGTCAGCACAATCATTATCTGTAATTTACATGCAAGAAGCAACAGAAACTTTTAGGATGAAATGAATGTAAAACCAGAAACCTCTGCCTGTTCCATCATCCAGCCTTGCAAGTACAGTAGCTGTGTCAGTGACTGTATTAAGAGCTATTAAAATGGCTTTGATGTATTGCTGGGTTTTGGTATGATTTTCTAGGTTTTATTATTCCTCTGACTATCATTTGCTATTTTTAAATGGAATCTACTATTATGGGATACGAGCCGTCTGTCCTTCAGAGGAGACTCTGCACCAATAGCCCTTCTGCTCATCTTCAGTGGCATGTACAGGGGGACGCTAATGATCCCCTGGTATTTCTGTGTCCTAGCCACCATTTATACTATTTATCATCAAAGAAGATTCTGATATTCAAGGTTGTGTGCAGGCACAGGAGCTGCATACATAATGGCTCTGCTGTTTGGTGCTGCAGCCCAAGAGCCGTGTGAGTTTAACTCGGTGCAGATCTCCATCGGTGCTTGCAAACCGCGCGGGTCCCTTCGGCTCTGCCCCTGTTAGCGAGCGGTGTGGCCCAACGGTGGCCGAGGGAAGGAGCCGGTGCTGGTGTCCCCCCGTTCTCTTCCTGCGTCCGATCTTATTTCCTTTAGACAAACCGCCTTTCTCCATCCACGGCCAGGTAGCGCTCGCTCAGCTGCAGCTGCTTCGTGGATCTGCTGCGTGGGGTTTTGGCAATCTTTTTCCACAAAGACCTGCACAGTGTTTTAAGGCTAATTCAATACCTGGGTGACATGTAGTGGTGAGAAAAACAATGAGATTGTTGAGAAAAGAATAGCACTTAATGAACAGTAAAATGTATTATTCCCTTTTTAACAGAGCTGCCTAAAACCTATTGATTTCGCTACCCACAGATTTCTAATAATAAAAAATTTAAAGCCTTACTATCATTGCCCCCAAATCAGGTTTATTTCCAGCATGCCTGAACTCATAAATTCACCAGTTAGAACTATGGGACTTGGATCCTCCAAATTAACAAATTCCTCTTCAAGTCTAACAAAACGTGCTGTTCATCTGCACCCGCATCCTGGGAGTCGGCGTTGCTTAGTGAGAGAAACAAACCGCAACTAGATTGCCCGGTTCGTGTTTGGTTGCTGCTCTTTTTCCCTCTGGCTCAGCCATCTTAACGAACCCCTCCCCATGCATACTTATTTTTGTAACTATTTACAAATATTCTTCTGTTACATCTCTTCGACTAAAGTTAACGATAATAGGCTGTTTTATCCCTGCCTGTCACTCTGGTTAACCTCCTGTTAAACCTCTTGGATTGCATCTGGCATGACGAGGCTCTAGTAGCAATATCAAGGTACCTCACCTGGCCCTTGAGCCACTCTGTTGCAGCTACATCTGCATCCAGTTTTGTTATTCATTTGGCTTTTTTTTTTTTTTTTTTTTTTGGTTCTTTTCACCACTGATAAGATGCCACAAAAAGACTTTTGGCCAAGCTGCTGGTTTTCCTTGCAGAGCAGTTATCCAGTGTATTGCTGGCAGTGCCTTTAGGGGGAAATACATAAGTTGGAAATCAAGCTTCCAAAAAAACAAACAGCACTTCTGATTAGTATCTCATATTGTTATCCTTCCTGCTTCATTTGTTTTCCAGATGGGCGAAATAAAGGTCAACAACCCTAGGGCAACGATCTGATTTGAAAGAAATGTGATTTCTGAAAGGGAAATTTGCAAAAATAGCCATAACCAAGAAATGAGAAACATTTTAAGAAATTGGCAGTTCAGACTAATCTTCCATGTAGTTTATCTTCATGAATTGGTGATATTTTATTGTCCATGCAAATACACTGGTAATCCAGTCCTGTTCTTTTTGTGGCATCTTTAAATCATTTTTCTTTATTCAAATTTTGGTATCGCCATCATAGCGAAGGAGGAGATAAAGGAGATCATCACACGCTTAGTTAAAACAGAGGCACGTTGTAGGCTACTATAGCTGTAGTTTCCCTGGAGGGAGATGTTGGAGCTGCCACGTCCCCAGGTTGGCTGGGAACTGTTCTTCCCACCACCCATCCCCTCCTCTTCCCATGTACGCCTCCCCATGCGCTTGCTCCAGTACATCGTTGGATGTGCTATGCTGTGGGCTCCTCCCGCATCCTCGGTGGCTGCTCATAGATGAGGCCAGCACTGCCCACCGTTCCTCCAGGAGCTCATCCAGTACCACAAACCCATCGCAGGGCGAGGAGGGCTCAGGGCAGAGCCATCACCCGGAGCATCCCTCTGCTGTGGCTCACCCACTCGGGCCTGGGAGTCGGGATCTCAGGAGCTGCTGCCTGGCTCCTGTGCATGCCTTCTCCTAAAATCTGGGTCATGTCTCCCTCTAGGGGCTTGCAATGAGGCTGAAACCCACCTTCCCCTGGCAGAGGAGGCTTTAAAACACGCTGCCAGTTTCCTTTTGGCAGCGAGCCTATGTTAGAGAAAAAAGGCATTTGAGCTCGTAGAGGTTGCAGTGTTGCAGTGTAATGCAGAGGGGGTACCCCTGGAAAGCACAGGTTAAAAGTTTTATGTTAATAAAGTTTTCTGGCAGAAATGAAATTCCTGCCTCCCGTCACATTATAAGGAGGCTGAACTATAGGCTGATGTGACTTTGCTGTGTGGCTGAAGGTCCAAGCAGTCTTGTCTTTGCTGTGTGCCACGTCCCCAGCCTGGGCAGCAGTGACACTGCTCCTGCACCCCCTGGGCAGGGCAGCACCGAGTGCTGCCGTACCCTGCGCCCCAGACCCGCGCTGGGTGCCCCTTGCCCTCCTCTGCAGCATCCTTAGGCATTTCGGAGGTGGATGCTGCTGTCCGCTCTTCCAGAGGGTGCTGCTGATCACTGATGCATGTCCCCCCAATGCAGGGACAGGGGAGAGGATGGGGACACGGGCATGGTCCCCCAGAGCAGAGAGCGAAGAAGAAAACTGGCGGGGGGGGCGGAAATCAGGCTTTTATTTCGATGTTGTGTTGAAATGGAAGCCCAGAAGCATTGAATTGGTATGATGAAGTATCTAAACATAATTCAGAAAGATGAATTTTGAATTTGCAGTTTAATTCGATACCTTTGTGGACTTTCTGGATGGTGTGTGTTTTCTGTTTTTACAGTAACAAGAGCAGTGGGAATTTTCCCCTGTTTAGTGGCCAGCCAGCCGTGATAATTGTTCTGTGCCACCATTGACCTAATATTGATCTGAAAGTCTAGGAAGAAAAGAGGTCTAATAAATAAATATAAATCAATAAATTCAATCAAAATATAAAGGACAGTCTTCCTAGAGGCACAAGTGGGAATTGCAGAAATTGAAAGGCAGCCTATGTAATTTGAATGACTCTGCTGGTTTTGTGTGAGAAATCAAGTATGGCTCTTAAAGATCTGGCTTTAATTAGGGGACAGAGAGGTTCATTTCACTAACTTTAATCATCTAAAATTTAGACTAAGGCTTCCCCAACAGTCAGCTGAGAGATGGGATGAGTCATCTTCTGGAGGAGTGTGCTCATCAGCTGCGATACACGATCGGCTGGGCAGTCGGTGCCTCATTTTTAGGTGGCCAAAGTTAGGCGCAGTTCATCTCATCCCTCTTGACAATTGCTTCGTGGGCCTTTACAGCCGCTCCCTGAGGAGCAGCGAAGAATCCTGTTTACCACAGCGATTATTTACATTGAGATGATTTCCCATTGCCTGAAAGTAATTCGTCTTTTTTAAATTATGGTTGTTCAGTCAGCAAAACTAAGGATCTCTATAAAGATGTAGTGGCAGTGTTGCTGATAAATAGCCTAACAAACTTTTGAAAAAGCCGAAAACAATTTGGGTACAATTATTTTTTTCATTGACTGCAGTGTAAATCAGGAATAGCTCCTGAACACCCAGCCTGCATACCAAAGACTTTGTAACTCATATAACACCTACCAGCCTTTGGTCTTGCAGAGTAACTTCACTGACACTATGAAACTAGGGTATGTCAGATACATGCAATCCTTACATAATAATTACTACTTGCTTGTTTGTATTAACCCTAATTAAAGAATATAGGTACACTCAAAATGAAGCTGAAGGATTTTGCTTATTTGAGGGCCTGAGGGTATTATCGTAGATTCACCATGGGTTGGGTTGGAAGGGACCGGACAGCCCACCGAGCTCCAGCCCCCTGCCACGGGCAGGGACACCTCCCACCAGCCCAGGTTGCCCCCAGCCCCGTCC